>PVJA010023212.1:0-33315 GCA_004027025.1 Myocastor coypus | reverse complement strand
AAAAAAAAAAAAGACTGCAATACGCATTGTATTAATTATTGGGGCTGTCCTACTAACATGTTTTGAAACTATCTCATTGTTCTTATTAAAATGAATAAAATTTTTAAAAAATGAAGTAGCTCCTTCAATCTCAAGTCTCTGGACCCTGTTTCTTCCAAAGCTCAAATTCTCAGCAGTCCACAGGGAATGCCACACTTGCACTAGCTCTGGGAAGGTCCATTGTGTGCAGGTGACAGATGACAGGTGAAATGCTCATGGCACTGGTCTGATCTCTGGCTTGGATTTGTCTTTTGAAATTACTATCCCACGTTTGCCCCATGATGCAGGGGTCGGGGGTTTTCAGTGAGAGTCTTGTTTTTGCCTATCAGTCAGCTTCCCAAATGCTGGGACAAAATACTGAACGCTCAGGCCATTGGGGAGGAGAAGCCGAATCTGGCTCAGCTCACAGGTTCTGGTCCATGGCCCACGGGTCCGAGGGACGGCCTACACGCAGCAGAGCTGCTCACTCCAGAGCCAGGAAGCAGAGCACAGGGAAGCTTTCCACCAGGGAGGGCTGCGCCTCTCTAGGCGTGGCCCCTGCAGCCACCCCCTCCAGCGGGGCCCTCGCGACTACACTCAGCTACAGACTGACAATGTATCACTCCCATGATCCACCTGCCCATCCTGTAGAGGTAACAAGTGAGGTCAACCAACATTTTCAGTTAATCTCTTAACATTTTGAGTAAAATAAGTTCCAGTGAGACATCCCGGAGTTGACTACCAGTAAGGAGCTGGCATAGTTTCCTAGCCTAGGAAGAGAGAACAGATATCCTAGGATATCTGAGAGCCTAATCATTTCAGCTTTAAGTCCCAGCATAAATGGCTTCTGCTGGGACTTCAAACTGAACCTTATTCACCACGAACGCACCCACTGTTATGTTTTGTCTGGTTTTGTGCTAGAGTTTAAACCCAGGCCCCCATGCATGCTAGGCAAGCACTCTACCACTGAGGCGCACCCCCACCAGACCAACATTTGGTGCTTTGTGGATTCGCTGAGACCATCTGGGAAGAGTATCAACATAAACAAAGTATATTTTCTGGCTCATTCCCCAGATCTAGTCGATGTGTGAACATAGGAGGCTGCACAGTCCTGCCACGCACCACTTTTGAGTCCAATTTCTCCAAAATGGTTCAGTCCACTTGACTCAGACCAAGGGCTTGGCTGGAGGCGGCAGTGACATCACTCACTTCCATCTTGGTGCTGACACCAAGGCAAAGGCCATCTTGGCTTTGTTTGTCCATTTAAGGCCAGACCCTCTAAAATACTTTGCATTGAAAATCAACTTTGTGTCTACCTGGCACTAACAGAAAGTTCAACATTCTCTAGGAAATCTATTTTTTTCCTTAAGATGATTATCATAATTTAATCCATACAGGAGGAACTGGATGAGAATATATTACCATATCAATTCAGCTCAAAATAACTTAATACAATTATTTTCTGCTTTCCTTTATTTGCCACAGTTGTCACCCATATGCACCCCATGTGAATATGAAAGTTTTATTCCATGCTTTGAATTATATCCTGTTGTAACTGGAGTTATCCCTAGTATCTTAGAAACAGACGGAAGGATCAAAGTCTTGTCACTTGACGCAGAGGAACACGGGGCTTTTGTCACCATCAGGCACCCAGCCTTGTGGTGCCACTATGAGAAAGCAAACCTCCCACGACAGGCAAGACCCAGAGGGTATCCTGCACACTCAACCAGCCTGGCCACAGACAATTTTCTATGTATTAGGGTGTCAGTGTCACTAGAGAAAATAAGGAGAACAATTTTGAAAATGATTTGTGTAGCTTTATAGTTGGTAAGTTCATGGCTTTGCTATAGTTTAATGATACACATATTATAGATTATATATACAATCTTTCCAAATGTGTTTTGATTTATAAATCATTTGCACCTAAACAAAGCACAAAACTAGTTAATTGGGTTTTTTTTTTTCCTCTCATTTTTTCACAATGATTCAAACTGTAAAGAAAAAATTTTCTGCCCTTCTAAACAAATTTACAGATCCCTAAGAAACATTTTATGTGCCTATCATAACCTGGTATGTCAGCTCTTTCATGCAGTGTTCTAAGGTCAGCTCACTGGGCATTTCCAACTCCAGAAATAAAACAACCTTCTTTGTATTCTGGAAAAGAAAAAATGAGTAACAATGCAGACATCACCACCCTGAGATCCAGTTTAAACCCTAAGACCGTGACAGAAGCAGCGGAGCCTCTGCCTCCAGGTGATGCGTCAGCGTGCAGCGCTGGCAGCTACACGCTCTGTTCCATCTGAGTTATTTTCACAACTCCTCCTTGAATACAAATGCCTCAGAAGAAATTGATTCACCGCTGTCACATAGCAGTCACCAGCAGTCATAAAAAGCCTAGCGGTGTCCACAACAACGTTCTGATCACTGCTCTATGAGCAGAAAGAAAGAAAAGGCAGAGCCTGACATAAAATGATTTGTGAAACTGAGAGGGTCAGAGATAAACTAAAAATTTAGAATGAAGATTTAGAAAATATAAAAGGAATCAATCACATTGAGTCAAAAATAAAATAAGTAAATTGCATAAACTTTTATTATTTATTAGCAGTGTATTCTATACTTTAAAATAGAACAAAATATCTTTTGAAAGATAAACTATTCATAACAAAATACATGTCAAACAATTCTTTATCATCAGAGTAGGACTACTGTGCTATATACTGCCTATATTACATGCAGCCCCTTCTTGATGTGTCTATGTATGCACATGTGTATAAATAACTTTAAGACATACACATGTATATACATATGACTCATACACAAATAATCATGGAAAATTTACAGTGGCCAACTTTCTAATCATTCAACTGCTGCACACATACTAGTGTTCATGAACTAAAAACATCAGCATGGTTCCCTTTCTACTTCTTAAATGTCATCTGAATTACTTTGCAATGATAAGCTGAAAAAATACTATCATCTTTCTATACAATTAATCAACTTTCTTACAATAACACATAATAAAATATTTTCGTTTTCTGCTTTAGAAAAGATAATACAATTTAATTCCACTTATTTTAATCTTTGATTCTTAAAACATACAATTTTTTTTCCATTTTGAGTGTGATTATTTGGTACTGCAGTTATTAAAGGTTATGCTAACAAACCTGAGACAAACATTCATTCAAATGTCTTTTTTAAAATGTGAAACACAGATAAGAAGTCTTGCTGAAGCACATATATAGTTCCAAAGTATCTCTCCTAATAAATATATTATAAATAGCTCAACAGCAGGAAGGAAAAGTGCTTCACACAATTCCTTCATCTAGCGCTGTAGGTCCGAGTAGCTCATTCTCAGGCAGCCTGGAAGGGAGTTGGGAACTAGAACCATACACTCCTCATGGAAGGGGAGCCTGGATTAAATGACACTTGGGTGAGAGGTGCGTGGGCACCTATCGGGGTCCTCCCATCTTCATGTTAGGGTCCAGACAGACCAGCACTGCACCAGCACTGGGGTGCAGTCTGTCCAAAAATACTGCATCTCCTTTCAGTAAAGAATACTTAGCAGCATGGTTTCCAGTTTTTCCTTCATTGTTTTAAACAAGTGATGACAACCAGCTCGTACCAAAAGCAGAGCATTCGAGTTGAACTGTAAGGTCACTAAAACTGTTACTGAACAGTTAGTGACAAAACTCTTGGGAGATTTTAGACCTGATTTTAAAGTATATAACTCTCCGCTGAACAAACCTAAAACTAAAAGTAAACAAGATAAATTTTTTTAAGGTATTTCCCCAAAAACAGCACTTTTTGATAGGAGGAAAGAAACAGAAGCATGTGGAATGCTCAGTCATTTCACAGAAACATCCAAGTTCTCCGGGGAGGCATTCTGGGACAGCTGCTCCTCGGCCAGGGGCTATAAGTTCTAAGCCTCTGAGGACACAAAGCTCACTTACGGAGCTCAGAAACAAAAGCAAAGGGGGAGAGTTTGACTGTGCCAAAGAAACCCTGTTCTACTTGTAGAAAAGCTCGGAGCTCTCCTGTAGCTAGACACTCTCCGAGGAGCCTGCTCCCAGCTGTTCTCAGGATGGGAGCAGAGCCGCTTTTAAAACTTTCTCCCTTATTTAATTTAATAACAAGGAATTGTTTTATTCATCATAGCTAAAACCATACTAAAACCACACATGTAAAATACAAATTTCTGGTAGCAAACAGCAGGAAAATTTAAATCAAAATATAGTCTAGTTTTTACATAATTTTATATATTTATAAATTTATCAAAATAGTCTTTAAAAGTTCACAATCCATACATAATGTAACACTATACATGTAAATGCAGTAATAAATGTATTACGGAAATACATTAAAAATAACCTTTCAAAATACCAAATTCAACATTTAAACTGTCTTAAAAAGTGTTGAAATCTCCATAAACAGTTTCAGTGCACTTCTAGCAGTCCTTGAGCTGCCTCTGGTTCAAGTCTCCTCGGAGTGCTTTCCTAGCGCTCTGGTAAGTAAGGCAGAGCTAGCCTATCCTCCAGCCAGCGGCGCTCCTCCACAGCAGGCAGCAGGGGTCTGCGGGCGTCCGCAGGGGAGGCCTCAGGAGGGGGCGTATTCAGACTGAAGAGACTGCGCGAAGAGAGATGAGGGGAGACAAAGGCAGGTTAAGCTCCATCCCAGACCAGACCTCGAACAAAGCAGGCCACGCAGCTTCCTCCTTCAACATAAGGCAGCTTGGGTGTATTATATAAAAGATAAGTGAAATCAACTAAGCAAAAGAGAACAGGAAAATGGAAACACTCAGTTACATAAAGGAATTGCAAGAAAACACATTTTAAACACTTTGCTAATTTATTCATGGTAATTAAAATTACGCATTAACCAAGTCAAAGAATTGCCTAAACGTGATTCTTAAGCTTCAAGGAAATACTGATTTCTACTCAAAAATGTTAAATGACACTTGGAACTATCTGAACTTAACTGAATAAACCCTGAAAAGATACAAGCTCTCTTCCTTAGTACCTCTCCATGATACATTAGCACCTCTAATAATTAGCAGGCGCTCACATAAATTCCGAAGAAGGTCTGTATTTAGGAATGCCTTACCAATGCTTTCCTCTAAGAGACCTTAGGACCAAAAGGCACAGATGAGGAAGAGACCTGCGGCCATAACTTAGTAAGTGGTAGGTGACATTCAAGTGACCAACAGAAATTCTCCCAAGTCATGTTAGATGTTGATAAAGGAAAGTGACTGGGATATGCAAACAGAATGACGGACAATAGATGCAAGCCAGGGAAAGACAGAGCCACAGAAAGTTCGCCCAGCAGTTTTTGAGCAGCAAGTAGTAATTATAAAGAAAGGACATAAAGCAATCTTTATGGTACCTAGTAGAAAGGGGTTTAGCAAATTATTCCAACTTTGGTACTTCTTTTCATTCTCAATCTAAAATAAAAATAGTCTATAGACCAAAGGAGTTACTCTTCTACAAGATCTACTGCAATGAAGAATCACAGCTCAGACTTCCAGGCATTTTCTCTGGAGGAGCAACAGTGTAAGATGACAGGATACTCCACACACTTACATGCTGGGGCTGAGCTGAGGGCTCTGGCAGCCCTGCAGACTCAGCCACACTAAGAAAACATCAAGGAGGAACAGAACCCCCCATGGGAAGGCCGGCACAGATGGACAGGTGAGCCAACCTGGGTCCTGGGCAGCCTCATGCATGTCCTGACAAAGCACAGCTTCATGCTTCCTTGGCAAGCATGGATAGGGACGCTGGCTAGACACAGTGTTCTCCAACCATCTATGCATCTGAAAACAGCAGATTGGGCATCTCTAAGCCAAAACTCCCTGCAAAACCTCAAAATCTAAAACTTTCTGAGTGTCAGCCTAATGCCCCAAATAGAAAATCCACACCTCACCTTCCGTAATGCGTCACGGTTAACACAAGCACTCTAAAAGTACTGCGAGGAATCACCACCAGGCTATGTGCACAAAGTGTATGCGAAACATAAATGAATTTCATAGACTTAGGTTTCATCCTCAAGAGACCTAATATATGCAAAGCTCAGTATTTTCCAAACCAACCTAAAATCCTTTGCACTTTTGGTCCTAAGCATTTTGTATTTTTATAGAAAATGTACAAATATATTTTGTTTTTGAAAAGTACTATCGTTGTTGCAGTTTACTTATTTACCGAAGTGCTCAACAGCACAACTATCTAGAGTGCTTAATAAGCTGGCCCCATTACTTGGCAGGGCAGCTACTCCACGACAGTGTGCTTTCTGCCAGGCACAGCTCTGCACAACTTATACAAAGACACTCATTAAATTCTCCAGACAACACATTTTGTAGATAACAAAACTGAGGAACAAAGCAATGAACAATTTGTCTAAGATCACATACGCAGGAGGTGGTGCAGCTGAGTCTGGCCCTGAAGAGCAAGTGCGCAGGGCCGCTCCCATCTCTGGCCCAGTGCAGCCTCGAGCTTTCGTCTTGTGACTGCCACTTACCCAGCCCCACTCTCCCGGATCCCAGCAAAAGCTAAGGCGCAGAATGTAGCAGGCAAGGTCTGAGCCCACATGACCACACAAGTGCTATATGAGAGAATGTGCTCCAAGATTCTTTACATCTGGGCTGAACCCCAGAGGATATTTAGAAGTACCCTAAAGTTTAGAATAAAAATGTCTAGATGAACACCCATATTTAAGTATTCCGATTAGTTAACGTTCAAATTCTGCCTGGCCAATATCTTTGTTGCTATCAGAAAAGAAACAAAAGGCAATAACAAGAAAGAACTGAGGAAAAGGTGGGTCTAAGATATATGGACTATTGTGTAAGGTAGCACTTATTTATGTAACCACAGGATATTAATTTCTCAAGTAATATATTCAAACTCACTCAACCAGTAAATTCAACAAGGCGATAGTATGCCACAATTAGATCAAGTTTATGGATATATGGTATTAATATAGTATGAGTACCACAAAAATAATGATATAGCAAAACTGAACCTGGAAAATAAGGATAAAGTCACTTTACACTTGCTGCCTCAAAAATTTTCATGTCAAAATAGAAGTTTCTATCAAGAAATCCTGCTCCCTGAAAGCAATGAAGTTTGACATAAAACAAAGCATTAGGTAAGGAGATCAAGACAACTTGTTCTGTTCTGGAAATTCACGACTAATCTGTTTTGGCAGGTGGAGGTATTAGCTTTAAAAATTTTAGCTATTCTGGGGGTGTTTCTTTTTTAAACAGCCCAGTTACCTAATCACAGAAAAAAAAAAAAAAGCCTAATAATTATTGACATAAATATTGTACTGTACAGATGATGTCTCATGTTTACTCACATAGATACTGTACTATACAGATGGTTAATACATATTACTATATACTGGCAATGGAAAGCAGCAAGCTGTAAAGGATAATATACAATTGAGATCCCTGAGACAATGTCTTAATGTTCAAGCACCAAGAATAAAACAACTCAATAGCCTTAAAAGGCAGTTTTCTACAAGGTTAAAATCCTGTTCCAAAATCTGCATGGACTTCTGCCACCCTTTTCCTTTGCTGCATTTCCTCATTTTCCCAAATCCCTTAAAACAAAGAAAATTGTGTACTAATTATCCCTCATTTCAATTCTAACTGCAGAGGAAAAAGCGCCCACAATTCTTTGTTTTAGTGTGATAGTTAATTAAAGAGAAAAAATTACAAACCTGGTAACATGGATCTTATATATAATTCCAGTGCTTAAAGTTTTAATGAACATCACAACACAGGGGGATCTTATCTGTAGCTGGTTTATCTGTAACCTATCTATAACTTTATGCTTGGGTCTGTACGCCTTTGAAACAGTTCCTAGATTTTTTGCGTTGCTTAAGACTTAACATGCGAAGCATACATATAGAAGATATTTCTCCAAATGCAGGGGTCGAAGTCTGGCCTCTGCTCACATAATGGCTGGAGGGGGGCGCATCATGTTAACACCAACCAGTGAAGCTTTGTGAGAAAAATTAGCCGTTGAAAAGTTGTGTACATTTTTCTATAGTATTCTCTATGCATTTCAGGGATCCCAAGACTTAATAAGCCAATTTTAGTTAATTAAAATGCTACATAAAATATTCTTTCACCTTCCTACATGGTTCTTAATAGAATCTTTTTCTGGGAAAACTTAATATACGCTTTTCAACAATCACAAAGAACTCAATTGTTAGATGACAGATTGCTGACACGGAGTTTGACTCACCAACCATTACATGTGTTTTCAGTTCATCTGAACACCAAAATTACATTGATGCAAGTTCAATTTCAATTTATTTTCGCTTATGTTAGTAAAGCCAAATTTCTAGGAAAAAAACAGAGCAGTTTCAGATTCCTATATACTACAGCAAAAGCTGAAGAAAAAAAAGTGGAAGGTGGAAAGTGGATTTTCTCTTTGTTACACTTCACACACCAGCGATGACACCTGGGCTCCTAACCACCGAGCGTTAAATTCCTGAGCTATATTACCCAACTTCTAGTTCAATAAGCTATTTATTCATACTTCTTATCCTGTAATTTTAAGCCAACAGAGGACAGAAGAGTAGCAGCATGAGCCAAGTTCACAAACAGCACTCCACGCGGTGGGTCTCTGGTGCCTCCCTAGTAACTCTCAGGCAGGAACAGGGAACGGAAAACCAGCAGAGACAGGAGGGAAGGTGGAGCACGTCACCTGCCTGGCAGTAGGCAGGCTGAGGCACTCTTGCAGGTGGGCAGATAGGACCCCGGGGAGGACAGCAGGCAGGGAGGACACAGCCTCCCAAGGAAGACCCACAAATGGCCAGTGGAGAGCCAGACTTGCTCCTCTAGCACAGTGTGACCAACAAGCAATGCCAAATGTGAGAAGAATCTGATCGGCTCTGTGAACAGAGCTGTGGTACAGGAGAGGTTAAGATGGGTAAAAGTGTAAAGGGCCACAGGGGCTCATGAAGCCCTCAATTATGGCAACAGAAAAACATTCCAGAAAGAGGGCACTTCCGAGGGAGGACTCCGAGACCAGACGTGGCAGAGAAAGGCAGAAGGGGTATGGAAGATGATTCCAACTAGGAAAGCAAAGCGGGCAATGCCAAGAGCCAGAGAGGAGCAGGCAGCTGGGGGACACTGCACCCTTGCCATCCCAGGCGACAAACTCAGGACACTGGGCATGGAGGAGTGGAGTCCCTGCCCAGGAAACCTCCAAAGTCAATGTCTTGGGAGAAACTACTTAGTGCCAGGCCAGAGAGACAAAGACATGGTGATTTAAGGGTGGATGGGAGCAGGGCAACATAATGTCCCCCAAAATAGAGGGAAAATATAGTTAGCACTGCCAAATAGTGCAGAGAGACGGAGAAGGACAAACTGGAGACTGTTAGAAACCACCTTGAAAAAGCCAGCAGTGACTTGTGTGGGGGTCTCATTAGTGGGGAGGCAGTCCAGTTATACAAGAAAGCATTAGGTGGATAAGATAGGGGGCAGTGTGTCTCTTCCCCAAGGATGGCCACACAGAAGAAACCGCAAGGACACAGGACCCAGAAGGAGTCTGCCTGCCCTGCGACCACCCTACCAATGTGGGCGAATATTCAAAGGTAACGTGACGGGGAAGGAGAGAAGAGGCTGAGGCGACTTCCTGAGATAGTCTGAAGAGAACAGTGCAGGTACGTGAGGCCGTCACTTGGGAACACTGGAGTTTCTCTGATTGAAAAGAGAAAGGACAAAAGGATGAGTCACATGCAGAAAAACTGAAACCAGAGGAGGACAGCTGAAGGAAAGTTTTCTGATGGGTCCCATGTTCTGGGCGGGACTCCAGACAGGGTAGACAGGTCAGGAGGAGTTGTACTGACAAAGAATGCTGAAGTGTGGGAGGTGGGATAGGGCCCAAAGGGGAGAGCGCCCTGACTGCAAGCATGGGTGGCCAACTAACTTGGAAAAACATGTGAAACAGAGCCAGCTGCAATGTCACAGGGTTTCCTCCACCAGTGCTTAGCCACAAGAGACAAGGAACAGAAGAAGAGATGATTGAATTGATCTAATTTTGGAGGTTGGTAACAAAATGACTGAGGATTTTGGGGAAAAGGAGCAGAAATAAATACCTAAGCAGGCTGAAATAAACTAAGAGGATTGGGGGGACAGGTTGAGGTCAGAAAGAAGTCACAGAACAGTTAGGGAGGCCCGCATCTGTAGGATGTGTTTCCCTCAATACCACAGAGGCTTGATGACAGCCAAATGACCCATGCATACAGGACGACTGCAGAAAATGTCGTGACTGCAGGAGCCAGCTGAGCTCCAGGGAGAAGGTGGTGGGCCAACGGGCAGCTCCTCGTGGAGAAGCCTGAGAGGCAAGGGAAGGCTGAGAACAGGGCATGCAAGTGAACGGCAGCAAAGGCAGGGGGAGCAGGACATGTTCAGGGACATAAGAAACTGCCTGGCAGCCAAGAGAGCTCACACTCAGGAGCAAGGAGCTCAACCTGGAAGCCAGATAAGGAAGCCCCAGAGGTGCTAGAGACAAGCCACTGCAGGGATTAAGCCTATTCAAGGTTAAAGTAGAATTTGAAATTATGCCTCCAACTGCCCTTCTCTGTATAAATTAAGTATTTTTAAAAGATGAGGAACTCCTGTAATCCCAGTACTCGGGAGGCTGAGGCAGGAGGATCGGTGCAAGTTCGAGACCAGCCTGGGCTACAAAAGTGAGCTCAAGGCCAACCTCAACTGCATAGCAAGACCCTGTCTCAAAAAGACAAAAATAAATAAATAAATAAAAATAAATAAGAAAATAAAATTAAAAAAAAAAAAAAAGATGAGGAAGAAAGAAAAAGCACAGCAGGACTCAAATGCAAGATCAACACCATTGTAACCCAGAAACCAAGACTCAGAGTGGGCCAAACTGGAAACAAGCAGAGGCGCTGGGTGTTTCACTGCTGAGGGCAACAGGCCAAAAGTCACCAGCCTGCAGTCAGCCTGGGCTCATGCTCTCCACCCTGTAAGGAGGCTGAGAGAAGCCACAATCACTGTCCCAGGTCTGGGCTTTGGCTGAGCTGCACCCCTGCCTGAGAAGCAACTCCAGGGCAGCGAGCCAGCAGGTAGGAGCCTGGGTGTGCAAGACCTGTTTCTACACAGAAAGACCAGACAACCAGGGACAGCCAGTGAGAGACAGATGTACTCAAGATGAAAGATGGAACAGTTACTCGGATTTGATCACTACACAATTAGAGTACATAAAAACATCATATGAACTCCACAAATATGTGTTAATGAATTATGTATTATGTGTTAATGAAAGATAAGCTTTAAAAAAAGAAAGAAAGCAGGTGAGAAAAAATCAGGGAAACAAAAAAATCCCATCCAAGGGCTGGCCAAGTAGCTCAGCAGATTAAAGCACTTGCAAGCAGGTGGACAGACTGGGGTTTGATCCTCAGCATGCTATATTGGCCCTGCCCCTCGAGGAGCACTGAGATGGCAACTGAGACTGGGCATGGTGGTGCATGCCTGTAATTCCAGCTCTTGAGAAGCTGTAAAGATAGATCACTATACGTCCACGTTCCATCTAGTAGTGAGACCCTGAACACCCTATAGACCCTTCCCTAAAATACAAACAAACAAACAAAAAAACCTCCCATCCATAGGACCCTACCATAGAATTCTGTAACACAAAGAAAACGAGTACCAATAGAACCAATAAGCCTGCAACCAGGCTTATTGACTTCTAAGTCAAAAATGACTTATCAAAATACCCATTTCAAAAAAAAAATAATGAAACAAAACAGACAAATCAAGATTAGAACCAATAATGAATTAGAAATGCTGGAAAAGATACAACCACTAAAATTAAAAGGAAAATGTTAAAGATAATCAGTGACCTAAAAAGCAATAGGATGAATTCAATCAAAATATAGCCCAAGTGAAGAAACCAACAACTGTGAGAGGGAAAAACTAAACAAATAAAAACTGTAAGAGAAAATAAGGAGTACGGGAAATGCTCCAACAAAGACATAAGGAAGTACTATAAAAGGAAAAGATAGGAAGAAAAACAAAAAAGTAATAACCAAAAGGTAACAGCTGAGAATTTTCTGTTTTTAAAAAAATCATTCCTCAAACTGAAAGTGCAGGCTGAGGCCCAACAGGTTAACCTATGTAGATATGGTTATCTACAAAGGTTACATATCTACATAGGTTATGGTAAAACCACAGAATTTCAAAGAAAAACAAAAGCTCACAATAATAAGCATTATTCTGTAACTCCACAAGAGTTCTGAACACAGGCTTACACTGGGAACAGGCATTTTTATGAATCTGGCAGCAGATTAGACACAGACACTCAAGGACCAAAGGGATAAAGGCTGATGTCCTGGGGCGTTTGCCTGGCCTCCGAACCCACACGTGACAGTGGAGTGCGCGTCTCTGCCCACCCCTCCCATCACGGGAACCCCGAGCCCACAGAGCTCACAAGTGCTTTCTGTGGGTTTCTTAGCGGGCCAAGAGATTTGGCACAGGATCTTATAAAGGAGTTCCTTTCACTACTGAAGGCAAGACTAAAATAAAGCTGTTCTGTTAGTCTAGTAGCATTAATGATATTACTTAAGAAATAATACATAAATCTGAATGACAAAGACAAGAATTCTAATGTAGTTGAGGCTATGACTCAATTCTCATACATTATGTATTTGTAATCAATATCACAATTTAAAACAACTTCTGTGGTAGCCGGGCGTGGTGGCTCACGCCTGTAATCCCGGCTCCCGGGAGGATGAGGCAGGAGGATCGGTGCGAGTTCGAGACCAGCCTGGGCTACAAAAGTGAGCTCAAGGCCAGCCTCAACTGCATAGCAAGACCCTGTCTCAAAAAAGACAAAAAAAAAAAAAAAAAAGTTTGCAAGTAAAACAACTTCTGTATTTGAAAATCCCGTCAAAAATGAAGAGAATGAAAACAGCTGATAGGCTTTATACAAAAGAACTAATGTTAGCTGTTAACTTGGAAATTTAAATTACAGTTGGGCTTATCTGCAAACATTGCCCACACAGAAACATCCTCCACACACATGTAAAAGTATCCTCTGCCCATGCAGCTCTCAAGACAGCCAGACACCTTATCAAGGAAAAGCCCCAAGTATTCTCAAGAAGGCAGCAGGGACACCAGTGCTGCATGTGGGTCACCACTGAGATTGAGGTTCTGTTCCTATTATTGTTATTGTTCTTGAGATGAAAAATTATCAAGTGGAGAGATGAAAATTTACAGCTCAAGGGGATGGGGAGATAGCTCAGCAGAATAAGTGCTTGCCTGGAAAGCGCAGGGTCCTAAGTTCAATCCCTGGCACTGAAAAAAAAAAGAAAGAAAACTTACAGCTCAAAAAGGTTAGAAAGCTAGCATTGAGCTTTACTATTATAGTACTTAATGTTCAAATAAATAACAATTTACAAAATAATTTCACTAGATTTTATTGAATTTAATTTTATTTTTAAATAATTTATTACTTTAGAAAACTATTCACAAAGACTCAATAAATACTATGAATAAGTATCACATTTAAAATCAGAACAGCTCTCAGGCTTTCATAGAGAGCAAACTGATCAAGCAAAGGCCATGACTCATCCCGAAGGCTGACACTGACAAGAGTTCTACAAAGCACTCTACATGGTTCCAAAGTTAATCCTGAGGGGATTTGATCTTGAAAGATACAAAAGATGAATGTTTTGTTATACAGGTCTTGCTTTAACTTGCTCTTGATCACCCAGTGGAAAAGTTTAATTATGAGGCACAAAAAGCAGAAGTAGATTAGTTGGATGAGTTGTAAGAGGCTAAAATTAACAACCTCCAACACTGCCAGTTTCACCGGTAACCCACTGCAATTACGGAACATTGGACCATGTATACATCGACTTCCTCTTAGTTCAAAGACAAGAATTTTTTTTTTCTTTCCTTAGCAAAATCAATTAGAAAATGTATCATGTCCATATATCATGTCCATATATCATGTCCAAAATCAATTAGAAAATGTATCATGTGCTCTGTATTACTATTGTGAGGACAATAGGCAATGTGTCAATTATTACGAATGTACTACTAATGTGTTGTGAAACTATCATATTGGTATTTCTTATTAAAAGTAAATAAAAATTAAAAATAAATAAATATAATCAGAACAGGATGATAGTATTCAAAACAGAGGAGAAGGCAGGTCAGATCAGGAGAAGCTATTGCAGACCCCAGGAGAACAGGGGCACTTGACTGGGAATAAACCTGCAAGTTTGTAGTGAGTAGTTTACCACAGTTGCCCCTCACATTATTCTACATGTTTTTTGTTTGTTTGTTTGTTGTTGTTGTTGTTGTTTTACAGGACCAGAGTTCAAACTCACAACCTTGTACTTGCCAGTCAGGCATTTGCACCACAGAGCTATCTCCCCAGCCCCTTCCTCTCACCTTATCCTAAAGCAGGAATGTACCAGGCTTTAACATCTCTCACTTGGTGATGTTCATCACACTGGGTGTTTGTTTTGCAAACCTGGAATCCAGTATTCCTATTGTACTACAAATTCCACCTTAAGCACCAGCAATTCCCCGAAGTGCATCTACATCCTGCTCGCTGCTACAGCACAGCAGAGCTTACCCGCTCACAGGCCACCAAGACCACTCTCATGCTACCCACACCTGTGCACAAAGCTAGGCCGCCTGCACACTCACAAAGCAGCCCAGGAGGGTGAGTACAGGCACAGCCAGCAGCTCGGGAATACAGAGCGCATTTCCAGAATGAGAATGTGAGGGTAAAGTTAGGCAGACATACTGCCTAACTTCAATGTTCCTTTCAACTTTAAGCCACATGAGGACTTTAATTTTGAATTCCTTTCTGTATCTAGTAATGCGTTAGAAACTATAACATAAAGAATGTTATGAAACGTCTGCACAAAGTAAGTTTAAGATTTGGAGGTGCTCTGGCATCTGTGAGAGCACAACAGTAAACAGCGATGCTTATGTATGCAACAGCCACACTGTCCATCCATAAAACAGGAAGTGCTACACACTCCCGTCGAAGGAGCAGAAGCTACAGGGGAAACACTGAGCAGAGCCTCCGAGGGATGGCGGGCGGCCATGCATGTCTCTAAAGATGAGAAGCTGGCTTTTAAAGTCAGAGGACTTCCAGGAAAGGTTTCTTGGCTCAGAAGCAGGTGAGAAGCCGGTGCGCAGAGAGGACAGGGAAGCCTGGAGACAGAGCAGATGCACACGCCCAGACGCATGCGTGCAGGCCTGCAAGGCCCAGCAGGGGCTCGGCCTTCCCCACTAGCACCATCGACCCTGATCGTGTCTGAACATATGACCAAGGCACCAAGATCAGCATTAGCGGGCAGTGCTTTGCTACGCTGTTCAGTTGGGCAGGAGGAATAACTAGGACAAAGACAAAACACTTACTGTCTGCACTTTAAAGAAAAAGCTTTCCAGCCCCACTATGAAGTATGAACTAAAGGTAGGAAGACACTCAGGAAGACTATCAAAGATGCGAACACACGAAGAAGGCATGAGGAAACAGCAGAACAGGGAGAAATGGGAACACTTCGAAAAATAGTGCTATCATTGATATGACCTATAGCCTTTGCCATGGAATATTCCAGAACTGTTCAAAGACTGAAATATGACCACTTATGACAAAAATCAGTGGAGGCTATTTAATGATTTTTAAATCACAAAGAAGATTTTAATAGATTTCTAAAGCAGCTTTTTGAAGGCTACTTTATCATTACATGTATTTAGAAACCCTACAGGCAAACACAATAAAACCTTACTCTAAAAGGTTGATCAGTATGATCCTAAGGCAGAATGGACAAAAAGATGCTGGCAACAAACTGACTTTGCATGCATCTGTATAAAAAAGCGCCATTCCACAACTCCTGTGCTCACTCTGTAAAAAGGTGCCTACTAAGGACCACAATTTGGGAGGCAGTTTCTATTTGCAAAAATATCATTTAGAATTCATAATAAAATATGCTAGCAGTGATGCCTATACATAAAATGTGATCAGTTTCTCCATTTTTAATACAGACACACTGCCATTAACACCCTTCGAAACACTGCACTTGCGCTGAGCGCACTCCGCCTGCTGTTGTTGCAGCTGTCCACATAGCTCTGGAAACCCTCTTTCGTGCATGTCTTTAGGAGGCATGATAAAATAGTGAGCGCTACCGCCAGGCGCCATCCCATGGGAAGAGGCTCCTGCAGTCTGCATCTGACTTATCCACTGGCTCTAGCACCTTGCAGCTTCTGGCTCTTCCCCAGGGTCAAAATGACACGTGAGACAGGTGACATGTCGCATCAATTCAGGACCTCAAGGCACTGGCAACACTGCAGTATATATGCAACAGGATGTCACCAAAAGACTCTTGCTCTGCCCAGTCAAACTGACCTAGGTTCTGACCAAGGCTCTTCCGCATATCTGCAGTAGAGTGACGCACAACACATCTAACCACTTGTGCCCTTCAGGTTTTTATCGTAAAAGCCATCACCCTTTCCATGGCTGCAGTTTCATTCCTCCTTTTAACCAACCCAAAGATGCCTTCTAGATGCCTGCACTACAGCAGGTGCAAACTCAGAACCATGGAAACCAAAGACGGAGGTCAGTTAGTGGGGGACAAGGATGCAGTGAGGACAGCCTCTCATCAGACCGAGTAGGGACACAGTGTGCATGGGGGAAGCACCAGGCCGTACCCACCCCTGAGGTCACGTAAGGCTAATGAGAGGAACAGCAGCTCCATTATAACTACCATAAAAATATAACATGGCAGATATTCAAGATAGATACCACAAGTAATTTCAGTTTAATAAAATACTTCCACCCCACCCACACCCTAATTACATGTCCCTCATTTCTTAAGCATTTGAAAATTCCTCTGTCAGGAATTTTTTACAGTAAGTGGGTCAACAAAAGTGAAATCTTGTGCATGGAACTGGGCAGTGGAGGCAGCAAGACCAGCACAGGAGGCCAAATTAATAAAAACAAATCTGACTTTCTTAGTATTCTGTCACCACCATAAGGATTCCTTAACATTTATTCCTGTTTTCTGTGTGGAAGCATTTAATGACAGAACAAGGAAATCATTTTTACATTTTTCTGGGGGCTGAACTGCTGCAAAAAGGGAGAGAGCAATTGCAGCTTTCAAAAGAGATGCTAATTGTAGCTTTTAACATATTAGACTCCCTCTAAACACCCGTCACCCTCCTCCCCAGGAGTTTCTAGGTCTTTCTGAAAGGTACTGGGAGGATATTACCTTGCAGGCTTTATTTTCCTCCCTAAGGATTCAGAACACTTCTTATTGAGTGATCAAGTGTCTCCAAATTAGCATCACTGAAAGGAGGTCAGCTTTATTGGGCAACAAGCCCATCACAGTCAGAAAAGCTGCGGTAGACCATGAAAGAGCCCAACCCACAACCTCCTACTCTGCTGCACAGAGTGTGAACTGCCACACTGATGTGGCCCCATGCCGGCATGGAAGCAGGGGATGACCAGAGTCTCCCCAGCAAGGACAGGGGCAGGGTCTGCCACAAGAGACCCACAGGGAGTCTTTTAGGGCAAAATGCATCTGCCCAGCAGATATGCTTATAAACACCTTCCTTTGCAATCAGAGGACAACTTCAGCAGGGGGAAGCCAAGGACAGCAGCAAGGGCCCATATGGACTGCTGCCTTAAATTCCATTACTAGAAAAATCATCCATTCATAACTGAAAGAAGAATGTACAAGAGAAGGGGGAAGGGGGGAAGAGAAGTAAGATATAGGATGAGGACAACACCAGGACATCGTGGGGGTGTCAATATTTGCCCAAAGGAAGCCCCCACGCCACCACCGCCAACAAGAAAAGCTAGGCCTGAAAAGGCAGACCCTGACTCTAGTGTTTCCAGGCTAGCCCTGCAGAGCACACAGAGCCTTCAGCTATAATGCCTGTAAGATATTTCCCTATTGTCTGTAACTGTCCTGAAAACAGACCCACATTCTGACTCAAAAGAGAGGCCACCAGTCCACAAACAGCAGGACAGTGCTGACACAGCTCACCTCCAGAGTCAAGCACAGGACAAGCAATTACCAAAAATACAAATTCATTATCCTTTTCCATCTAATCCTGAACTACAGAGATTTAAGTGTTCATAGTACATAGCTATTCAATTTACATACTGAAATTGGAATCAGATTAAGGAGTGAGCAGGCACATAGTTACCCAACACCACCCTCCACAAAGAAACCTAAGATCCTTGAAAATAAAATCAGATGGGAAGTCTGTCTGTGCTAGGGCTCCTCTCAGGAAATGGACTGAGTGTGGATAGAGGGAGGGAGAGGTCTTTCAAGAGGGACCAGATAGGGGTGGATTAATAGAGTCCATTGCACCTGCACACACGTGGTCACATCCATGGGCACACCCATGCACGCATGCACACACTGCACCCTAAGAAAAGGGGGCCCAGTAGCCCACTCTCACCGCGCTCCACTGCTCACTGAGTGGGTCACACAGCGCCTCCAGTAGCTCTCCTCTCCACTGTTATGGCTTGTGTCTAATTGTCCCCCCAAAGCCTCATGCAATCATGGGGCGGGGACTTCTAGAGTTTGAGACTTGATTCATGATCTACTGAGATTATGTATTTTAGTACTGTTGAGATTATGGGTCTGAGTCCTTTGGGATTATGGGTGTGGCCTAGGGCGGATAGGCTGAGGCAGAGAACCTGAATGTAACATAAAAGAGAGACAGAGAGACAGACTCAGGCTGTTGCTCTCTGCTCCCCTGGTTATTTCATTGCCTCTGTCACCACTGTTGCTGTTCCACTGCCATCAACTGCTGCTCTCTTTTCTGTCATGTACCTCTCTGCCTTGGAGCCAGCTGAGTATGAAATGAAACCTCCAGTAACTGTGAGCTAAATAAACCTTTCCTTCCTTCATTTTGAGTGTCAGGTGTTTATCCCAGCAATGAGTAAAAGTAACTAAGACACTCACATTCCCCTAAGTCTCAATATTGCTTAGGGAAAATAGGATACTAAACATATAGTAGGGAACTGGCCAATGGACTTTGCTTAACAAAGACTGCTGATCGTTAAGAGGGCGTCTGCTCATGTACATAAGGATCTAATTAGTAAGATGTGGGCTATTCCTAGAAAAGATAGCTGGCTTCTGCTATCCTCCTGGTATTCTGCCTACTCCCCCCCTTGGCCCCCAACTCTGAACCTATAAGTCTGCTTTATACACACTCACTGCCACTTAGTTCTGGGTCAGTTTCTTGAAGGGGCCTGACCTAGTTCTAGAAAAATACTGTTCACTCAGCACTTGCCACCCTTCAGCATTCCATCTCCAGGGCTGGGATGCAGCTCGGCAGCATGGCACCTGGCAAGTGCAGTGCCCTGAGTTTGAATTCTGGTACAAAGCAATCACTGCATATCCAATCACTGATAACATACAATGTGGAGAAAGTCTCAGCTCCTAATACTTCCACAGCCAACACAAATGCTATTGATTGTACTGATCTGCTGCTGCCTTTGCACCAGGTATCAGAGCAACCTGCAAACTTGACTGGAAAGGAATTTAAGCCAATAGCATTCATGATGAATGGACAAAAGCTGGTTCCCTTTTCAGGGAAACCAACTAAAAAGCAGGGAGGGGTAGAAAATGAAAGAAGAAAGCTCAGCTGAAACGTGGCATTTACTTGGAGAGGAGCCAGGAGGACGCAAGGCACAGAGCCTGGCAGCACGACAGAGGCAGCAGTCAGAAGGCTTCCTTGGCACCGTTCAGCTTCTTCGGTAGAAGCGTCTGGTGGGAAGGGAGGGCACACAAGTTCTGTTCAGGATTCTGAGAATCGACAGGTGGTGTTGGGCAACTTACAGGGATGGACCGGCTCAGGAATCTCGAGGAAGAGGAAGAGAGCCCGGTGTAAGAGGACCGCAGGACAGGGATGTGCTCTTCGGTCTTGGTGCCCTGGGGCCCAGGCTGGCTGTTGAGGTTGCCCCCACTGCCACCGCTGCTGCTTCGGTTGTACTGATTGTTGTTGAGCTCAGGGTAGTTCCTGGCTGGTGGCTGGGAGCTGCCGTTCAGGAGGTTGGTGAAGGGGTTGGCTGTGAAGGCTGCCTTGGCAGGCACCAGGGTCTTCTTGTTCTCGGGATCATCTGTTGCCGCATTCAGGTTCCCCAGAGAACTGGCCAGCCGTGAGTTTATGGAGAAGCTAGGCGGAACACAAGTGAGGAGGGAAAGACATGCATAGCACTGTGGGTGCGCACAGAGCTCGGTACCCAAGACACGCGGCCCTCGGAGAATGCGGGGCGGTGACTTTGGTCACAACACTGCAGTATGCGGCCCTTGGTCATGTACATCAAGAGCCTTGGTCAGATCCAGTAGTTAGGACCCAAGAAGCTGGCTAAACACTTTAACCAGAGGTTCTGAAATAGAATGCCACGGATTCTACTGGTTCTGAGGTATGCAGTTGATGAAAAGTACAATAAATGAAAGGAGAGCGTTAAGACGGACTTACACACCAGATGCAACTCACGCACATCGTGACACAAGGCCAACACCCTGCCAGTTTCAGTTCTCGCCTCATCAGGTGAGAATCCCAATGCCACTGATTGCTCCTGTGTGCTGGAGCACCCCGGGTGGGGACCACAGTAACAAGCTGGAGAGCCACTGGATGGATGGGGGACACTCTGTTGGGTCCACCTTGCCCCTCAGCCTTGGCTCCATGACCATTCAGGAACAGAAGCTTTGGGGGCTATTGGCCTTTTGGGTTTCTCTCCTTCTCCCTCCCTTCCTCTGACCAAACACACTGCCTGCTGCGCCTGGTTAGCAAGTGACAGAGCTGGGATCCAGGGTAAGTGGCAGAGGCCTACTGTTACCTCAAACCATTATCCTGGAAGAGGGAAGGAAATTACCTTCTCACACCGGTGCTTGAAGAGAGAGAACCTCTGTTTATCCTCTTGGCTGTCACTGAAGGAGACAAAGCCACTTTGGGAGTCTTCAAAGTAGACGCGGGTCCTTGTAGGGAAGAGCTCGATCTTTGTGGTGCAAAACAGATGAGGTGTCAGGCTAAAGCTGTGTTCTGTTAGGTATTTAGCAATGATTTAGGACAGGATAATCAGCTAATCTTATTTGAAACCATGACAAGTTCTAGTTTGGGTGACAGCAGCAGCTGCCATTGGCCATGTGGCACTAATTCTCCTGGCCTGGCTGAAAATCCGAAAGGTGCCCACTCAGCTCATGCCCACAACAACCCAGGAGGCAACAAATATGACTGTCCCACTGCACCAGGAAGAAGGCCGAGGCACAAAGAACAGCTCCTCCTCTGAAGTGACCTGGTTAGCAGGTACCAGAGTTGGGAGTGGATCCAAGGTTCAGAGTCCAGCCCTCACCTGTAAGCCTGCTGTCCTTGTCCCTCCCCTTCCTTGCCAGTGGCATCTGTCCTGGAAGATCCTCACTGCCACCAAACTCATTTTCTTCCTTTCATCCTGCAGCCACTCAGAGTGAGGCCTTGAGTACTATGACCACTTTGCCATCTATTTAGTAACTCAAGAGCACGAACAGGCTTCAGCGAAATCTGAGTGGTCAAATCATACCATTGAGTGAATGTTTTGGTCTTCCCTCAGTGCCCACAAGGCCTGAACTCCCAGCCCAGCAATGCAGCGCCTGCCTCTCGGGGAACAGGAGCGAGTCTCCATTCCCGCCCACCAGGCATCTACACGGCAGCCACACAGAGTTTCTGGAGCATCTGGCGCCCTGCCCTTGTCCAGCTGCCAGGATGCCCCATCCACTTGCCCTGCTCGGTCCGCTCTGCTCCTGGCCCTTCTCATCTCCCACCTCCAGCTGACACTCCTCCCACCACCTCCACCGTCCAGCCAGCCACCGGACAGGCTCGAGTGTGCTCCCAAGGAGGGCAGGCACTGTCTCAGCATGCCCCACAGACCTCCTTCCCTCGCACTTCAGCTCCCAATGGCTGACACACAGCAACCTCTCAGCATCAAAAAGTATCCGCCAGATGAACACAAAGGCTGAGTGACGATTTCATTGCCCAACTACGTTATCTGGACAAGTCACACAAGAGCTGGCCCTTGTCTTGTGCACTCGAGAGCAGCTAACCTGCCTGCGGATGCCTTCCCACCATCTACCTTCCTAACAGCAGCTCCTAGGACAGCAGGCTAAAGCTTTTCCTCTTTGTTTCACTGGTGCTTTCTTTGAACATGCAAAAACTTTTCAATAAGATGAGATCCCAGTGACAGACTCTCGGGAACATCCCCCATGCAGTTTGGTTTCTGCTCATGAACGTTCTTCCCACACTTCAGTCACAGAAAAAATAACAGTTCAAGCCATATTTTGCCTTGAAACAAAAATGGGGAAAAGTCATACATAGAAGCTTGGGCCCCTCCTAACAGCCCCCATGGAAACAACTCGACTGTAACAAGGAGGAAGCAGACTCTTTCTCCCACCCCATCAGTCCTGGCCACACCTTCCACAGGCTCCCATGGCCCACGGCTAGGTCTTGGCACCACCAGGTGACACTCCAGGAATGTTCAGGGGACATGCTTCAGTAAGCATTTCACACTAACACTTCCTCCCCCAGTAGAAGAAAGGGAAGAAAACAAGGCTACGCTATAAGGGCTGACCAAATAGCTCAGCAGATTACAGCACCTGCAAGCAGGTGCAGGGGCCCAAGGTTTGATCCTGGGGCAGGCTGAGATGGCACTTGAGACTGGGCATGGTAGCCATGCCTGTAATCCCAGCTCTTAAGAGGCTGTAAACAGGCGGATCACTAAGAGTCCGATCTAGTAGTGAGACCCTGAACACCCTGTAGGCCCTTCCCCAAAACTACAAAAATAAATAAAGGAGTTGATCTAATACCATACAAAAACAGGGAGAAAGAGAACAAATGAAAGAAAAATCAAGGCAAACTCAATCCCTGTACTGAGAAGAAAGTTGCAAAACACTTGCGGCTCATGAGAGACCCTACAGTGTGCTGGGAGCTGGACCCTGAGAGCACCCTCACAGCCACATGGCCCTAGGTGCAGGCTGGGAAGACGGAACCCTCTGCCTGGTGAGCATTAAAAAGTAAACTATATTGCTGCTATCTAGACCAGAAAGGAAGGAATTTAACAGTGAAAAGCAATGCATCAGCTTGCATCTAGAAGACAGAATGTACTTCCTACAAGCTTCTGCAATGCCCTGCTGGTAACAGTACCTGAAGGGCTGCAACACGGCTCGCGGGTGCACTCTGCCATCGTCTGACCTGCAGAGATCCGAGACAAGGACTCAGGCATCAGCAGGCCACAAGTGAGAGAAACACCACAGGCACACATACAGAGTCACTCAGCAAAGTACTAAGTTAGCAAAAGTAGCTATTTGTATTTAACTACTTTATCAAAAGAATCGGAGCCGGGCGTGGTGGCTCATGCCTGTAATCCCAGCACTCGGGAGGCTGAGGCAGGAGGATTGGTGCGAGTTCGAGACCAGCCTGGGCTACAAAAGTGAGCTCAAGGCCAGCCTCAACTGCATAGCGAGACCCTGTCTCAAAAAGACAAAAAAAAAAAAAAAAAAAAAAGAATCGGAGAACCAGCAGAAAACCTAATTTAGTCATTTTACTCCTACTTAAATGTCATTTAGAATATCTTGCTTTTTTGTCATTGGAATTAACAGTAGTAGCACCTCTTACTTAGAGTAAAAAAGTACATGTTCACACTACCATGACATCATTAAGAAATCTATATGCAGGGCTGGAAAGATAGCTCAGTAGAATAGGCGCTTGCCTGGCACGTGCAAGGATTTGAGCTCAATCCCCAGTTCCACAAAAACAAAAAACAAAACAAACAAACAAACAAACAAAAAAAACATAAAGCACAGGGTCCTGAGTTAAATTCCCAGTACAGCAAAAAAAAAAAAAAAAAAAAAAAAAAAAAAAAAAAAAAAAAAAAAAAAAAAAAAAAAAAAAAAAAAAAAAAAAAAAAAAAAAAAAAAAAAAAAAAAAAAAAAAAAAAAAAAGAAAGAAAAAAAGAAAGAAAGAAATCTAAATCCTCTGAGAAAATGTCTGAGCATTAAAATAAAACAGAAAAGCTATATGAGAGCTCATTTTTGAGATCTATGTAAGGGAAATTCATTCTTTGCTTATTTATTTGCAGCTGTACTTTTTCCCAATATATCCCTCTGTTCCCCTTAAGATTCTTAAAAATAATATATAAATCAGTTTGAAATTTATTGCAAATGAGTTTTAAATATAAAGCAAATTGTTAGATATTCAAAGTAAAAGTGAATAAAAGAGTGGCGACATAAAGTGATCTTAAAGAACCTTCCGCTGACCTACAAAGACCGTGCCTTCAGCCTGTAAAGTGGCAAGGGCACAGACTGCGAATAGCACTGGGCATCTCTAACTCCACTCTACAGGGCGAGGCAGAAGGTCTCTGACGGCAGGCAAGCAACCAACCCAGGATGGGGGTGCTACTGCAGATCTTCTATGATAGCTATTAAGGGCTCGTGTTCAACCACACACCACACACAGCTCCTGGCCAATGGTAGGTGCTTAGTAAACAGTATTTTTCCTCAGTCATGTAGTGGTGGCTGGTGGTTACTGCCAGGCCCAGGCTTGCCACCCCATTTTGTTGCTGTCCTATAGAAAATCATAACCTCAATATGAACTTTCATTTCTTAGATTAGCAAAGTGGTGAATGAAAATTCAGTCTGAATTAAGTGTCCTACATATGAAAACTAAACTCCTGTGAATCCCTTTGATATTTACCATGCAGGCAAAAAAATCTCATCTGCTCTGTGTGTCTCTCCCTTGTAAGTCAAAGGAAAGCCACTGGTTCCCTTGCATTCTTTTGTGAACCAGGTTCTTCTCACTCCATATACCACAGCACAGAATCTTAGTATTTCCATAGTTTTTCACTTACATGGATTCAAATTCATTCATTCATTCATTCATTCATTCACTTATGTATTTATTTACTGGTACCAGGAATCAAACTCAGGTCATCGCACTTGCTAGGCAGGCACTTGTGCTGTTGAGCAATATCCCCGCCCAATCTTTCCTTTTTTAAAACCTGACCTGATGTATCAGCAGATTTCAAACATTGTGGTCAGAAATCAAGTTCCGTTGCTGATTTTGATGAATGTCTACAGACTCCAAAAGCGTGTCAGTTGGTACCTTACCAGGTGCGTGTAAGACTCATTCAATTCATTCTCACAAACAGAAAGTAAGCTCAGGCACTGACGGGCCATGCCAAAGCTCAGCATGCAGTACTTTTCTGCCATACTCTTGGCACAGCTGTGAGGATTTTCCCTAAGACCAGAAACCTAGTTCTGGGAGGGCTCCAAGTAGAACGAGGAGCAGTTTATTTGTGGTGCTGCTTAGCAGCCTGAGGTAGAACTCCAGAGTCAGAGATGTAGCAGTCACTTTCACCAGAGCTTCCCAACTAAGCTACTTCCAGCAGTGATCAAATGAATGATAACTAAGCAGCAAAAAATGGCTATAATGCAGAAAACCTGAGGCCATCTCGGCATCCGCACAGTGACATTTGCTGGAGAGGACTGGTGCCCTGCCCATAAGGAAGCATGCTATGACCTTAAAAATGCAAAGCAGCTCTACCTGAAAGCACAGGCTGGCGAGGAGCGAGGCTGTCTCTGGCTTTTTAAGGCACGCAGTTTATCTCCCTGGGTGATGTTATTTTTCATTTCCACATCTTCATCTTCTAAGTTATTCTGGGAGAAAAAGAAACACACATTCCACAGACAAGTCATTACAGTTTTACTTTCTAGGGGTAGTTTTAACAGATTACAGGCAATCTATGTGTATAGTTATGTTTACATAATGTTAATATAGATTATTTTAAGTCACTTAAATGGGTTAGGAATTCAGCATTTTTTAAGTACACACTAAAGAACACTGATTGGTATTTGATTCCAAATCAAAACTATAGGTACAGATGTGGGAGAACTTAAAAGCAGCTGTGTGTTAACCACAGAAAACAACCAGAGACTCTGTAACAACCACACTGCGGCTCACAGCCTGGCACAGACTGGCTCGACAGACACACAAGTGTGTTCCCAATATCAGTGACAACATGGCAAATTCCTTAACTTTGTAACAAGATTAGAAGATAAAGTGAGGGTATCTACAATAGGGACTTAGTGACATCACTTCACACCAGTAAAAGCACTCCAGTTCTGTCCAGAAAGAGCTATGGACAACACCACTGACCTGGGAAAGTCATTTCCTTCTAAAATTAGAAGTACTATCTTAGGCTCCTTCTCATGCCAGCTCAAGAGGAGTGGAGGGACTGGGGAGACAGATAACATAGACGGTGTCTTCCACAGCCAGGAGGTGATAGTAAGGTCCCCCATGTCCCTATACATAGAGCAGTCAGACACATGGCAGTGACAATGTCAGCAAAAATAAGGTTTACTTAGAGGTCTGAAGTACAAGGGTGAAATAGGGGAGCAATATTTTCATTATTAGATTTCAATAGTTTTGGTCATAGATTGTGAAAAAATTAATTTTAAATAGCATATAATTAAAATTAACAGTACATTTAATAATTAGAATTCAAGTGTTTTTCTCATTCTATTGTGAATCTTAAGAGAACAGAAAACAATAAAAATATTAGAAATGATAAAGGATGTCAAATGCAACAATTGTTCTATTTCTATTGCAAACCTTAAAGGTCAGCATTTTTTTTTGTAAATTATGAAATGTCTCAAAAAAACCAAAATGAAATACTGTAACACACTGCCACACACCTTAAGTTAAGCACCTTCGCTCACCAAGAACGTAATGCCTATAAAGTTCAAGCTCTCCATCTCTAGAGAAGAAAACGATGCTTTTCTTTAAAAAATAAAGGGGGTGATGGGGCATGAGCACTCATCACGGAGCAGTCCTCCTAAAAACAGAGCACAGCCTGGGAGCACAGCTGAAACAGCCTGCAGAGTTACTCCTGGAAGCCGGGGCAGCCACAGGCCAGCCCAGGTCCCCAAGATCTGCCCTAGGCTACACATTCTCCTGACTTACTGTTCACAAAAAGAAGGTTCATTATACACGCTGCTTAGTAACTTCACTTTTCACTAAAAATAAAAAAAATGATAATAATAATAATAATAAATTGTGGAAGTGTTTCAGGAGGAATAAAAAAGATGTCTGCATTATCATTTTTATGGTCCCATAAAATTCCACTGTCTAGATAAGCCAAAATTTTATTATTTCACAAGAGCTCTAGGTCATACTGTTCTCTTTTATTACTCAAACTTAACAAAGCCTCAACAAATATCCTTCTGAATCCACACATTTGTTAAAAAGACTTACTCTTGCCTTAAGGCAAATTCGTATTAATAGAATTGCTAATTTCATTTTAAAATCCTCTCCTAGAAGTTATCAAGTTGGCCTCCAAAACAACTCCACCATTTTATACTCTAGCCAGCAAAGTTTAAGAGTCATCTGTTCCCTAAGCCTCTGCCAATAATGCAAGTATTTCTTTAACATTTAATAGAGAAAATAATCTCATAATTTCAGCTTGTGTTTCTGTCATTTCTAAGGAAGTAGAACATTTCTTATATTTAGCACCGAGAGCTTCCGTTCTGAGTATGTGGCATACTCCTGTTGATTTGTGAGAGCTCTGTACACAGGAAAGCAGATTCGCATGTTTCAAACATTTCCTCCCACTTTCTAATTATGAGCAGAATGAATTAGAGATAGGAAAGAACAGGAGGATTAAGCAGTTACTACTATGATCTGATGAGAGATTAAAGATTGGACTAGCATTTGGGAAATTCCCTAAGAGTCCAGACTTAAGGAAGAGGGGAGATACAGCCACACAGTGTCATTACGCAAGAGCCTGCTAGAATGTTACTGTCTACAGCAACCTGCCCTTAGGTTTGTCTGGTAGCTTTTATGTGAAGTTCAGGGTATCTGCAGGACTAAGAATATGAACCATAGGATTGTCAGTAAATGATTACTGCAATTGACTTTAAATTCATAACAAAAATAGTTGCACAATATTATTCAAAATGTAGCCAGGCGTGGTGGCTCACGCCTGTAATCCCAGCACTCGGGAGGCTGAGGCAGGAGGATTGGTACGAGTTCGAGACCAGCCTGGGCTACAAAAGTGAGCTCAAGGGCAGCCTCAACTGCATAGCGAGACCCTGTCTCAAAAAGACAAAAAAAAAAAAAAAAAAAAAAAATGTATTTCTCTCAAATTATAGGAAAAAAATGAAACTGAAAAGCTACATGGAAATGATTTTGGCTTCCTGAACAATGAATAAAACACAGTACCAAGCCGTACACTTATCAGAAGATCAGCCCTAAACACTGTCTATGCTGGACCCGAGTGCCTGCAGGGGAGCAATAGCACATTCGAAATGCACTTCCATGTACCGAGACACGGATCTCACCAACTGCTGGGCCAGGGCAGTCTCATGACTTCCTTCTGCCAACTGCAATCATCATGGTGACCAAAGAACTGATTCACAAGGACAAATGTGGAGAACCCAGCCTCATGCTCCAGCTACCATCCCTACAGAACACCATGACAGATGAGCATCTGCCTGAGGCGGTCAGGAAGCAGCAGATTCAGAAACAAAGCCTGAGACTGCTGAGGAGCAAAGCCGAAGCAGCCTTGTCTCGGGTACTGTCCACCAAGAGTCTTTCCTCCAGGTACGAGATCACCCTGTACAGAAAAACAATGTGGCATTTCTATACAATGGGGTGCTATTCAGCTACAAAAAAGGACAAACTTGAGACTTTTTATCAGTAAATGGATGCAACTCGAGACCATACTCATAAGCAAAATAAATCAGACTCACACATGTAAACATCATATTTTCTCCCTGGTAGATGAAACTGAATGAATAAATAAGGCCCAACATGCACAACAGAAATGGAGAAAAGGAAAGAAACTGCTCAAAAGGAAAGAACAACTGGGACAGAGGGAAGGAGAAAAGAAAGAATACATATATGGCCACATATGTATGATAATTAAGATAAATATACTAATTGCCATTAGGTCATGGGAAGGAACAGTTTGGATCAAGAGAAGGATAAGGAAGGGAGGGAGGGGAGGGAGGGAGGGAGGGAGGAAAGGGGAGGAATGAAATGGGACTGAGCCCTGCTCCGTCTATGCACTAGCCCTGCACAGGAGTGGAAACATGTACCACAACACATACAATACTAATAAAAATAAATTTTACAAAGAGAAAATCTATTAGATAAAACAGCACTTGATGGAAGAGAGATCACAGAAAAAAATGAGACTTAGAGTTCGAAACATAAACAAGTAACAGAATTCAAAGGGGTTGAAGACAGAGATCAAACTTAACTTTGAGCTGACTTAAATAAGCTGGCTATGAAAGGTGGTATGAGGCCACCAAAGCTCTTTTAGCTCTCAGGTATTGAGCCTAAGATGTCAAGTCTGGGGGGCTCCAAAGACAATGCCTCTATGATGATCTACTTCAGGCCAACAGAGAGGACTCATCACCTCCCTACCCGTATTTTCTCCTCACTGCCACTGGCCAGGGCCTTGGAAACCTGGCCCCTTGCCCATCACTACCTCCCTGGCCCCCCACCCAAGGCCCAGGTGGACTTCAGCACCCCGCAGTATAGCCAGAGCCCCTCCTGAACTGTGAGTCTGTGTGCTGTCACTCCACATTCAACACCTCTGGTGACTCTCACGGCATTCCTGGGCCTAAGAGAAGAAAGGGTGCTTAAAAGCAGGGCCTTAGAAACTTAATGTTGCTTCATGGATTCTTCTATAAATGCTTATAAATGTTTGATGGATTTTATAAACCACAATATCTCAAAAAGGTAATGAAAACACTATGTTCTTGTCCACTTGGCTGTCAAGTCATGCGAACTTGGCTGAGCACTACCAGCATCTGAGTCTAACTAATGTCTCCAAAGTCAAGAGCCTCTACAGATTGCTGTGCTAATACTGGAATATAGCCATAGGGCAGATGAAGAAAAAGTAAAAACTATTTTAATAGTGGGGGGAATTTATTGGAAAGATCTGGCTGGAGTTTTGTCCAGAATTCCCGGATATAATGGACTAAAGCCACCCTGAAGATCTCACAGAGAGGCAGCAGCTCCAGGACAACTGAGCACAGATGCAGAGCCAGCAGGCCTGGCTGGGATCAAATCTCCGCTAGACTTTTAAGTCTAGCAAAACTTAAAAAAAAAAAAAAAAAAAAAAATCTAGGGTCTGGGGAGATAACTCAAGTAGAATAAGCACTTGCCTGGAAAATAGCAAGGACCTGATTTCAACCCCTAGTTCCACAAAAAAAAAAAAAAAAAAAAAATCTAAAAAGGGATAAAGATGAAACATTCTAACTACCAGATATCAATATAATATAGATTATAATATAAAAATCATTCTATTCATGAAAGTATGGCCTTTGTCAGGACAAAAACGGCTGTCTTCTCATAGATCACAACTCAAAGCCCTAAGGGCTTCAATTCTACCTGACAAAATGTGTTGAAAAGAGCAAGAAAAAAATATTCCTGTTTAGCAGTATTATTAGTTCAGATCCTTGCTGTTGTCTCTGTAACACAGAGACAAAAGAAAAGTCAACAAACACTCCAAACACCAGCAAACTTCATCCTGTGGTGGCCGGTGGTCAAAGGCCTGGGAGCACACACAGGGAACTGATTTCAGTTCTTTCAGTGGCTCCACCCTTCATCCTTGAAAAAAGACTACTTCTGCCCATCTCCAAGTGCCTGCACTCTCTTCTCTGCTAAGAGAAGTCTTCTGGGGATGCCAAGTGGTGACCTAGGGATCAGGGTCATCTCTCCCACCCAGGTTCCTTGAGGGGGGCAGTTGGGCCACGCTACTCCGCTCAAGGCCTGGGCGGGTTACCACGTCACTGTCCAATAGCAAGTCAACCTATGCTGTTTTTTTTCTAACAGCTTTTGCTCCTTCTGCTGTAGGCATTTGAAATGATAAACCAAGTGCTTAGCTTCACCTCAGGTTCAAGATGATACAAAGATCTGAACTAGGAACTGGATGCCCAGCTTTCGAAGTGGCACCACTACAAGAAAAGCAAAGGATAACAAGCTCATTTCTGGTTCCAAAAACAGTTACTTCCTGCTACTCCAGGGGTAACAGAATAAGGAAGAAAACAACATGAGTTTGGGCTCAGATAGACAGGGACTGCACCATGTGTTAATGACAAGGTTAACCACCACTGATACACAGTTCTTCCTATAAAGAAGAAGAAATACACCTAACTGCCAGGTAGTTACACAGGCTAAATCAGACCACATATAACAATTATTTCGGGTGGTTTCTTTATAGTAAAACCTCAAAAAATGTTGCCCCAATCATGCTTTCAACTGTGCACCTCAGAAATCAACATGAACTGGAGTCTCTCTAAGACCCACTTGTACTAAGCTACTTCAACTATGACATCAGAATTTTTCTTGATATTCCTATCTTTGAAGTAGGGTTTGCTTTCTATAAATAGTCATCCTATCAGAATCTAACTGTGCTCCCTCAGGTACTTTTTTCCTATAAGAACAACTGGTTTCTCTTCTCTGCTTCTTACTTTATAGGTGGGTGACACCACGCCTCAAAATCTGGTCCTCTCTGCACCTTAGAAAAAAGCCACTGCCATATCACATGCACCAGCTGGGAGACAAATGAAGCCATTTAGAATATCCTGAACAACACTCACCTCTCCAAACCTTTCCATGTTCTGGATTTTAGACCCATTTCCGCCAATAGACATATCATCCAAGCTAGAAAGGATCTTATTAATACTTCCTTCGCTGGATGGTCTGTTTTTCAGTTTAGATCGGAAAATGTCACCTTGGACCCACAACGATGCTTGTTTTCTGTTAAAAAGAGAAAAAAAAAGTCTAAAATAAGCTACCATCATGTCAAAATCTGATCTCTTGAAAAACATTGGTAGAAAAATATTACTAATCAGACTATAAAGAAAATAAATTTTAGCATAAAGTAAAATAAAATTTTATTAAAAAAAAGTAAACGGAGGGAGGGTAGCTCAGTGGTAGAATGCTTGCTAGTAGAGTAAGACCTTGGATTCCACCCCAGCATGCCAAAAAGAAAAGAAAAACACAAATGTTCACCTCCCAAACATCTGTCCATAGTGCTATGCACAGTTTAATTAATGAAGACTTCAGAATGCAGATTGTGAGCCCATTTTGTCTTTTGATGTGAGTCTGAAATCTGCAAGGTATTTTTCAAGTAGCAATTTTATAAAATCTAAGATGAACTGGACTTAAAAACATAGGTGAAGGTAAAAGAACATGAACAGAGTATGCAAACAGCACTAACTGTCTGCCCTTTTGGGACCCCAGAAAAGACTCTCACCATGTGACTTGAGAACCTGCTCTCTCAGCCTAGTAGCAAGGTCTACTGCCTGACCAGATCGGCTGCAAACTTCCATTTACCCAGCCAAGCCCCGTGCAAATGTTTCAAGGCTACCTAAAAAGAACTTAAAAGTGTGCACAGAGTAACAGGCCACGGCTTCTAGCTTTAGTGATAGGGCCACCTTCATGTATTCCTGGCAAGGTGAAGAATGCCATAGAATAGTTTTATATCCACCCTACACTATATAAACTAGAATTAAAATGAACATACAGTGGTTCATCACAAGAAACATCAACATCCAGTAAAATAACAGCATTACTAAAGAGATACCAAGAATAAAAACATGTCTTGTTCAAAGCATAGGCTGACCCAGTAAACTTTTGTTTCAAAGGCTCTTCATATTACATTGTCTTAGTTACTCTTCTCTCATTGCTGGGACAAATACCAAACACACAAGCTTAGGGAAGGAAAGGTTTAGCTCAGTTACTGGAGGTTTCAAGACCTTCTATAGGGTCTGAAGGAGAGGCTGGAGTGCTGCTGTGTCCATGATGATCCATTCCATCCCTCCAAGAGAGGCCACCAGGCCTGGGGGTAGGGGGAGGTGCATGCCATCAGTCTAACAGTTGGTGCCTCTCTGGCCCCGCCCCTCAAGCCCCGCCCTCGCCCTGTGGCCCTGCCCCTTCAACCTTAAGCTTGACAGCACCATGATTGACATGAGGCTTTGGGGGGAACACCTAGATACAAACTACAGCACACATAAAATCCACATTTGTAACATGAGAAGAAAGATGATTTTAAAACCCTTTCCTGGGGCTGGGGAGATAGCTCAGTAGAATAAGCACTTCCCTAACAAGCTCAAGGGCCTGAGTTCAATCCCTTTCAATCCCAGGTTCTGGTGAGGGGGGGACTTCCCTTGGCCTTTAGTAAAGAAAGCCATCTCCTCCTCTGTGTGTGTGTGTGTGTGTGTGTGTGTGTGTGTGTGTGTGTGTGT
>PVJA010023211.1:0-33280 GCA_004027025.1 Myocastor coypus | reverse complement strand
CCCAGGCTGGTCTTGAACTCACACTGATCCTCCTGCCTCAGCCTTCCAAATGCTGGGATTACAGGTGTGAGCCACCACGTCCGGCTATTTTTTTTTGTCTTTTTGAGACTGGGTCTCACTATGCAGCTCAGGCTGACCTTGAGCTCATTTTTTTTTGTAGCCCAGGCTGGTCTCGAACTCACACTGATCCTCCTGCCTCAGCCTCTGAAGTGCTGGAATTACAGGTGTGCACTACCACACCCGGCCTTTTTAAAAAATTTTTATTTATTTGTTTGTTTGTTTGTTTATGTATGTATGTATGTATGTATTTATTTATTTATTTATTTCCATTGTTTAAATTATATCGCTTTTCTCAGATTTAAATCAGTTGAGGGCTAATTCAAGGCTAAACCAAAAATTCAGAGTTCATAGACTTATCAGTGTGATTTTTCTGTTGGGCATGGAGGTAATTGGCTTACCTTAAAAGAAGATCTGCCAGTTTCTGCTTTGGTAACTAATAAATTTAATTAAGCAGAGTAACAGGATCAGTAAAAGCTTGAAAATGAGTTAACTCCAAATCTTAATGCTAAAACTCTTTTATGAAATAGCCTAAATCATAATGCACCATGAATTAGGGAAAAAAAAAAGTTGTGCTCAGTTTACTTAGACCTGAAGTCCTAGTTTATAATTGTGCATTTTGATTAATTTGTGAATTCTTTTTTTTTTTTTTTTTTTTGAGTAAGATAATTGGGAAAATGATAGAGGGAAAAAAAAAAAAAAAGAATTACAGGGTCAACCTTAAAGGATTGTTTTTTTCCAGAAGAAACTATTGATAGATTTTTGTTGGAAGTTTTCAGATGTTTGGTAGTCTTATTTCTTCTTTTCTATTTTTTGTTAAGCTTAATTAGATGATTCCAATGGTTTAATTTTGGAGATAAAATAAAAAAATCATTCTGGGAGCAGAATTATTTATTAATTTACAAAATGAAAAAATTCTGAATAAATGTATGATCCTGGCAGTGTGACCAAAAGAGATAGCACATATGTAAAAAGACAGTTTCTTTCTATAGAAAAATATTTTAATTTAAGCTGAAATAGAATTTTTAAAAAGTATTTATAATCCATGTGTATGTAGGCATAATTTCAAATATTTGTCCCCCTGACCCAGGTATCTCCTAAACATCCCAGGACCCCTTGACATTCCAGCCCATTTATGTAAAGAGAATTTTGATGATGACATGTTTAACCACCAAGTTCCTTATTTGTGGCTCATATACTGGTAAGATGTTATCCATTGCAGAGGGAATGCTGTGTACTAAGCCTGCGTTTGCTATTTACTTTTAACTAACATAAGGTTGAATATCATGATAAGAGGCATAAGCTGTGATCTGGATGTATTTTACCCAACTTTATAATGCGTTAAAATTAACCTCTCCTGGTTATTGAAGCAAAATTGGAGGAATGCTAAAATCTTCAGAAAAAGAATTCCATTGTAATGACTGTAGTGTTAAAAATGCACTTGTCATTCACACCTGCGTTTTCTTCACTTCTTAAATAGCCTTTGTCATCCTCTTCAATCAAGTGTTAAGGACACAGTGGAAGCATATGAGGCAGCATTAGGGGTGGCCATGAGATCTGATATAGTACAGAAGATTTGGATGGAGTAAGTTTAGTTCCTTTTAATGGGATTTTGAAGTAAGGGGTATGATGGCGGAAAGGGTGGTTGGCTATTTTGGTGAGAGAATTATTGGCTTAATTATAATATTTTTCTTTTGGCAGTTATCTTGTCTTTGCCAATAATAGAGCTGCTGGATCCAAAAACAAAGTTCAAGAATTCAGATTTTTTACAGATTTAGTGAATAGATGTTTGGTTACAGTTCCTGCTCGATACCCCATTCCTTTTAGCAGTGCTGATTACTGGTCCAACTATGAATTTCATAATAGGGTAAGCACTTAAAACCTTTTTTTCTTATAATATTTGTATGAAATAAAGAACCTTTCAAAATGACAGCAAACTACTTTTTATCAATAGTTTTTCCTAGGACCGGTTTGCTAGCATTCATTATTCTTGACTATGATTCTTGTCTCTTCAAAGTCTAGGAGTAGTGCCCTAAAGACTCAAGATAAAATGTGATATGTTATATTGAAGGAAATTTAACATTGAAGCAAAACTGAAGGGAAATTAACGTTTAACACATATTAAGGAGAAAGATGAAACAAAGGATTCTGTGGTGATGAAATCTGTAATATTTTGCATGACTAGTTGAAAATTAGTTGAACAAAAAAAATCTTAGAACTTCAAAATAAGTAATAGGCTGATACACTGTAGCTGTATTTTTTTGTTCATGTTTTGTCAAGCAAAATATCACTGTCATAGGGCATAAAAAAGCTGAAATTTGATACTGTTTAGACAGTAAAATCTAATTAATACATCGTAAAATACTATCTTACAGGTAATGAAGCAAAGGGTTTGGTTTGGCTTTGTTTTTCATTTTTTTCAGACTCCATCAGCCAGGTGTTTCTGTTAAAGTTCATTGTAGACTAAGACATGTTTTTTTTTTTGTTGTTGTTGTTTTGATGGGGTGGTTTTGTTGCTAATCAGGATAACCAATTACTATGTTTTGTACTTCTATGCCATTCTTTATCCCAGGATCTCAAACCACTTTACGGACATTAAGTCATTTACACACGGGCATTCCATGAGCAAGAATGTGGCAGGTATCATTAACCCTATGACTTGCCCAGACATACAGCGAGTAAAGGTAGATCAGGAATGGAAAGCTGGACTCCTGGCTTCTCGTCAGTGTTCTGTCCGTGGCTCTCATTACTAGACCATGTTTTCTAATTCATATTTGGAAAGTCATTAATATAATTAATGGCAGGAACTATAACAGCATCATACATTGTTATAACTTATACATTCATATCTTAAAAGACCATTTTGGTTTTCTCATTAAAACACATGGGTAATTGAATTTCACATTTGGTTGCATTCATTTTTTCCCCCCTCAACCTTTACAGGTTATTTTCTTTTATTTGAGCTGTGTTCCAAAGACCCAGCATTCCAAAACCTTGGAACGGTTTTGCTCAATTATGCCTACTAATTCTGGACTTGCACTGAGGTAAGAAAAAGATAAAATTCTATTGGCTGTCCTCCTCTCAACTCAGTAATATAGACTTATCATATAAAATTCTCAAAAACTTAATAAAACAGTCTATGACTCCACTCTTACAGATATACACTATTTTAATTTCAGAGGGGGTGAGCCAAGTTACTGTTCATGTAAAATCCACTGTAAAAAGCTGGTCACTGTAGAAAACTAGTTTATAAGGCAGCAAATGATTCAAGTTTGTTTTTTCCACAAGTACACATGTATCTGTTACTTAGAGAATTTTTTATCTTTTTATAGGTCAGTTGCTGTCAAATAGTATGCATTGGAATCTGCTAGATGTGTTGATTCCTGGGGCCAGCGAGATAGCTCAGTGGACTAAGCCTCTGCTTAGGCAAGTGCAGGGAATGGGGTTTGATCCCCGGCACCATAAGCCACTCTGGCCCTCCTCTGGGCACACCGAGCCAGCCACCAAGACTTGAGTGTTGTGGCACATTCCTGTAATCCCAGCGCCAGGGAGGCTGAAAACTGGAGGATCACTGTGGGGTCTGAGCTGCATAGTGAGGCCCTATGACAAATACATTAATAAATAAACAAATAAAAATAAATACGTGTTGATTCCTAAACTTGAGCTCTTCAGCCACATTTGAGAAGCCATGAGCTACGGCTTTTCCTACGTTCAATTAGAATAGTATTCCTGAGATTTCTTTGTGGTTCTCTGCTCTCATAGATTAAGCCTATTTGCCCTCCTTTTTTTGTTAAAAAAGCTAGTTGTTTTGACTTCTGCTTATATACTTGTTCCCACTGTAGTTATAAATTATATATTAATATTGTGGGATTTTTTTATGGCTTGTGAAATACTTAAAATACTATCAAATACTCCCTTGTATCTTAAAGTAATTACTTCCCATGTGGAAGTTTCATGGGAAAATGGTATGAGTTTGAAAAAAAGCTAACACTTAAGAGTTGTGGGAACAATAACCATACTGTTTTGTGGTTAAATTTCTTGTCAGCATTCAAACCTGTAGGGCTAGTTACAGAAATATGAATTATGAAGCATCATCTTTTATGAATCATGTGATATTATTTTAACTAGTTTCTAATATGATAAGTATTTTAGACATGTAGTTTTGTTGGTTTTATTGATACATCCACTCTTGAATTTTGATACTTATTTCTTTGGGATTTTCTCCCCCTCCCAACAGAATCTAGCAGTTAGTCACTATTGTTGCATTTTAGTTTGAGAAACAGTCAAGATTGAGCATAAACTATCTTGGTATTCTAAAAATGCAAGGAAATTGCATTGTGTTACTATTTCAGAAACATTTGAGTGAATGGATAGTTATTTGCAAAGAGTGTTTTTGTTCTGTAGGAATAGATGGATCTTCTATTAGTTTTGTTGGAGATGAGCACAGATCTTGACTCGACCTCCTAGATATTCACACTTTGCTGTCACAGGGTAATTCTATGAGGCATTCTACAAATGTTTGCTGAATAGCCTTCATAGACTTGAACTGAGGGAACTTTATAACTCAGAGAGCACAGTTAGCGTTTTCACACTTGAAATGCTTTGTTCATTTTCCTGAATGTACTTTACAGGCTACTTCAACATGAATGGGAAGAAAGCAATGTTCAGATTCTGAAACTTCAAGCCAAGATGTTTACATATAATATCCCAACATGCCTGGCCACCTGGAAAATGTAATGCAACAGTCATTTACCTGTTTTTGTAGCTATTGCTTTTATTTATAAAGTTTGTTCCAGACAGGTAAATCTGAAATGCCACCTATTTTTCCCTCTCTGGACAGGTCTAATTTTGGTTTTTGACTCTTCACTATAGTTTAATACAAAGACTTAGTGCTCATGAATGGTTGCCTGTAAAAGCAAATGTGAATAGAGTTTTAATTTTCCTTCAAGGAGAACATTTAGGTAATAATACTGACCAAATAGCTCAGCAGATTAAAGCGCCTGCAAGCAGGCACAGGGGCTGGGGATTCGATCTCCAGGCCTGCTGTGCCGGCCCCACCTCTGGGGCTTGCTGAGATGGCAATTGAGACTGGGCCTGGTAGTGCTCATTTGTCATCCCAGCTCTTGGGAGGCTGTAACAGGTGGATCACTACAAATCTGATCTAGTAGTGAGACCCCCGAACATCCTGTAGACTCTTCCCTTAAAAATACATACATACATACATACATACATACATACATACATACATACATACATAATACTGTTATCAAACAAACTTTTTTTTTTTTTTTTTTTTTTGAGACAGGGTCTTGCTATGCAGTTAAGGCTGGCCTTGAGCTCACTTTTGTAGCCCAGGCTGGTCTTGAACTTACATTGATCCTGCTGCCTCAGCCTCCCAAGTGCTGGGATTACAGGTGTGCACCACCATGCCCAGCCAGATAAACTTACTATAGATTGTCTTAAGGCTATCATTTTAAAAATGTGAGTGCTTCCCCGCCATTTAGTCTTGATTTCATCTTTATTTTAAAGGTGTTAGTGTTAGATATTTTTTAATGAGTGGTTATGAATGATTCTTCCCCCCTTCCCACAAACACTGAACTGCTTTATTCTTGTAAAGTTGATAAAAATTGTTGAATTTTTCTTTTCACTATAGGTTACCCTCCTTGGAAGTTTAGCCTGTTACTTTCAGGAAGTTTTATGCCCAGATTCCCAGTCAGTATTCTGCCAGTGGTTGCATTTCATTTTGTTCATAGATTTATAAATTTTTCTTTTCCTTCTCTATATTCCTTTTCCCCCCTTAGAGCCATTGCTGCTGAGATTGTTCTAAAGGGACAAAGAGAGGTAAGCCAAAGTTAAATGCCTGATGGGTCCCTTTTTTATTTATTTTTTTTTTGTCCCTTTTGTTTTGAGTGTTACTATATTGTGAAGTACCACTCTTTGAATAGAGAGGTCTAATGAAGGTGTTTTTCATCATAATTCTGATGGGGTTGTGTGTGTATCTATCTTGTAGGTCCACCGTTTATATCAGAGAGCCTTACAGAAGTTACCTCTTTGTGCATCACTGTGGAAAGATGTAATGCTTTTTATCTTTTACTTTATCATGATGTTTTCCTATATATTTTCTGCATGTGCCATATCCATTGATGTGGTAATGCTCAGTTTCCAGCTATGTCTTACTTCTGTGCTTCCCTGTCTTTTACAGCAACTCTTGTTTGAAGCATCAGAAGGAGGTAAAACTGATAACCTGAGAAAACTAGTTTCCAAGTGCCAAGAGATTGGAGTCAGCCTAAATGAGCTCTTAAATTTAAACAGTAACAAAACAGAAAGCAAGAATCACTGAACACTGGGTGCAGTCAGTTCTAAGTCCTTATAATAATTGCCAAAATTATTTGAATGATTCTTCAAGATTAGGCTGATTCCTGGCTAAGGTCTGTGTAAGGCAGACAAGCATTACTGATTATGTCAAGTCCCCTACAATATCCTATCCTCCAAACCGGAAGCAATGAACATGATGATCCTCTGCAGTTGGATAAATGAACTTCCTGTTGGGCCTGCTTGGCCCTGCCAGATTCTCATAACATCATGTACGTAAGTATAGCTTCTCAAAGTGACTGACGTTTATTTTAATTTTACTTTTTGTTTTTGTTTTTTACTTTCTCCCTTTATGTTGTTCTATTCCTGACTCACTTGACACTCTCTGATGCCTGAGAGATTCTTGTTTGGGATTTAATTTTTAGGGCTGTGTTTACAGTAAAAAAGCAGGCAGTCCCTTTTAGTTCTTACTTTTAAAAAATCCTTTGAGATTCTTCATTTCAGGATTTAAAACCTAAGCAGTCCATCTTAAGGAAAGTGTAACTGCCTTGGCCTCAAGTCTGCTAGTTGCACTTGAATGTTCTAACAGGGTTGTTTATTGCCCTTCCTACGTTCTGGACTCCTTGCTGAGACTGTTTAACTTGAAGATAAAGAAACTATTGCAAATGCCAGTGCATCAGAACCTAAGAGTGGTCAAATATTATGTGCAATTTTTTTGTAAAGAAATTTTAATTTATAATAAAGTTTAACAATTTAAAGAACAGTTAATATTTGAACTGCTTTGTATTGAGATACTACTTTGCAGTAGTATTAAAATTGTTTATATACAAATATTTTTAATATAAGTTAACTTTTTAAACAACGTTGCTGTCTTTATTCACGTTTCACATTCTGCCGGGAAAGGGTTAGAGTTGAAGGAAGGTACAGATGCTCATCACAGTCCATACTCACTACATGCCTCTTACTTAACAGAAAACCCCGTGAGCTTTGTGAACTAGTGGGGAGATGAGTCTTCCTCTGAGGATAGCAATCAGATAGGTGTGTGCTCCCATGCAATTCTTCATACTAAAAAATTAGTGTTTAGAAAGTATCTTTCCAGTGTAGCTTGGATAGTGGTGTGCTTTCTTATATTAAATATCACTGCGGCCTAATTAAAGAAGACCTTGGGGGCCCGGCGGGATGGCTCAGTGGTCTAAAGCACCTGCTTAGGAAAGCTTAGACAGCTGCTGGGACCACGGTTCGATCCCCGGCACCACATGCTATGCCAGCCCTGCCCTCAGGGCCGGCTGAGCCACCCATAAAAATGAGTGAATAAACAAATAAAGGCTCTGAAACAAGAAAAAAAAATAAAATAAAATAAAAACAGTTCTTTAAAAAAAAAAAAAAAAAAAAGACATTTTTGCTGTGGTGTATTCAGTCTATGTTAATTATACCTCAGTAGAAAAATCATTAATGCACATGTTGCTAATCTGCTCTTGCCAGCAGTCTGATTGTTGGAGGCAGAATAGCATTCCCACAGAGAAACAAGCAAATTTTTACAACTTTACATTTGTTTACTGCTTATTCAAAATAAAACTATTTTGAGGTACTGCTATGTACCTATGAGACACTTTGGCTAGCAAGTGCCACCTGGAGGAGGCAAGTAATAGAGCTTATTTCTAGTGTCTTTATTTATCCAAAAGGGAAACTGGAGGCATACCTGTTTAAAGTGAAAGAAATTGCCAAGTGTGGTGGTGCATGCCTGCAATTCATTCCAGCACTTGGGAGGTGGAGGCAGGAGAATCACTCAATTTGAAGTGAGCTTGTACTACATAGTGAGACCTGGTCTGAAACCAAAAAGTAAAAATAAAACTTAAAAAAATTACTAAAATAAATTAAGAGGAAAGACAGTAATCCCAGAGAAGTGTTACTGTGTTTTATGCATTTAAATATTTAACTTTGAAAAATTTTCCTCACTTGACTATTTGATGCTCAACAAAAGTATTTCCAATCTCTGTCTTATAGTTTAATAGTTAGTAGTTTACAGGAACAGAAGTTTGTTTAGAATTTTTAGGACACAGTGCTAAGTTTTGTGCTTTTTTTATACTCATAATTTCCATCAGCAAGGAATACTGTACTTGAGGGGGCCAGGGAGATAGCTCTGTGGCACAGGTGTCCCCCTGGCAAGTGCAAGGTCGTGAGCTTGAATCCTGGTCCTGCAAAAAAAAAAACCAAAAAAAAACTGGAATCCTCTGAATTTTTGTATGGAGAGCTTCACTAGTGCTGTGCATGCAACTGGAGAACCTGTCCATATAGGCTGTTACTGTGTCAACCCTAAGCTGCAGTGTCATGCATCTCCATACCGGAGTAAGCTCCGGTTGGGTGGGTGGTTGGTTGGTTGGGTCACTTTTTTTTTTTTTTTGTCTTTTTGAGACAGGGTCTCGCTATGCAGTTTAGGCTGGCCTTGAGCTCACTTTTGTAGCCCAGGTTTGTCTCGAACTCTCACTGATCTTTCTGCCTCAGCCTCCCAAGTGCTGGGATTACAGGCGTGCATCACCATGCCCCGTCTGGATTACTTTTTTGTTTTATTTTATTTTTGATACAGGTCTCACCTACGTAATTCAGAGTAGCCCTGAACCCACTATATAAGTCCAGGCTGGTACCAAACTCGGGACAATCTTCTTCCTGCCTCAGCCTTCTACGTACTGGGATTGCAGGGATGCCCTTGTAATTCTAGCTCCACTCTGTTCTCTTTTTGATCACTAGTCCTAGCCACTTAAAAGCTATGAAGGCATCTTATGAAAATGAAATTTCCCTAAAAATAGTCTCTTCTGTCACCTGTCAATTTAATTTTACTAATTCCACTTTCCATATAAAACTAGCAAACACTTTAAAAGTAAAGTGTATGTTTCTCACTTCTCAAACTTAGTTTTGTCTTTTGGTGAACTATTTTCAAAACATAACACTTATTGATATAGTTCTCACAATAACATAAAAATATTTAACCTATGGTATGACTAGAACCTTTGGGCAGAGAGTGAGGGCCAGGCATTGAAAACCCTAATTCCTTGCACCCCTACCCCCACTTAGGCAGAGAGATACAGTAGAGGCACTTTGGGCTCTGAAGTTTTATGTCTGATAAAGGAAATGCACTAGATTATGGTGTTTTTAAATGTGTTTTTTATTTTGGAGAACAGTACAATATTTTCTATTTGCTTTTTAACAGAAAGTGGACCTTGTAACATTGTTGACATAGGATTATCTAAGGCGGTTTGCTTTTAATTAAAGGGCTTATAAACCTACATTGTAAAGCAAGCATAAATCTCCAGGTGCAACATCTAAGAGTTAAAAGTGCTAGACAGACAAGCCAAAAGGTGATTAAGACTAATAACAAATATAGAGGGACTTTATTGGAGATTGTAGTTCAAATATTTATTTTGTAAGGTTGTTCAGAAAGTAGGGACATGTGGCCTGAAGAAGTCTTCTTTTGTATTTGTGTGTTAACATCATTTAGAGAAGAGTGGTACAGTACAGTCTTAGTCATCTTTCATGTTTGAGGTTATGCCTGCAAATGTATCATTTGCCCTCAGAAATTAACTGATTATTATATGGAACATTTAGAAGAAGAGCTGTTCAAGGGGCCCGGCGGGATGGCTCAGTGGTCTAAAGCCCCTGCTTGGGAAAGCTTGGGCGGCTTCAGGGACCACGGTTCGATCCCCAGCACCACATGCTCCGCCACCGCCCTCGGGGCGGGCTGAGCCGGCCATAAAAATGAGTGAATAAACAAATAAAGGTTCTGAAACAAGAAGAAGAGCTGTTCAAGAAAAGCTAGGAGTATTTCTAATACTTTAGTTTTCTTGAGAGAGCTTTTTTGTTCTTCATGTTATTATACATGGTAGAGCTGAAGAAAGATTTTCTTTTCTTAAAATTTTATTTTAGGGCTGTTTTATGTCACCCAAATGTCTGTTTTCTGAGATTTACTCAGTTGCCGGTTTCCTTTGAGGGGATGGAGACCAAACAGCCTCTAGGGACTTGCTGCCTCGCCTGCCTCATGCTGATCTCCCTTCACCTGTAGTGCTCCTCAGTAACAACTAGACAGTGCAGTACTTTCTGAGCACTAAACTTGACTGAGGCCTCTAACCATGCATGTGAAAAGATTTTTCAACTTTTTCTAACATCTTTGAAGCAGACAATGGGAAGTTGGGTCCATCTTCCACTTCCCCTTTCCTAATGTGAAAACTTTAAAATGAAGTCAGCTGTGGATTTACAGATCTTTTGATGAACCAAGTAAACTAAATTCTGTGAATGTTATTGCCTAGTGAACTAAATGTTATATGAAAGGAATGATGGCCAACAGCCTAAAGGAACTGAGTGATACAAGACTAGTTATGTGTTTACTTCAGTGGAAGTAATCAGCACCAACTGCCAGAACTAAAACACAGTCAGCTGAGCACATCCATCAGTCATATTTATGAGACTGCCAGCGGATAGATTTGGCATGTGAAGCTGGTTGAAATGGAGATACAGAGAAATAGTTTCAGGGAACAGAGGAGTGAACCAGTGAGTAATGAAAAGATTGTGTCTAAAGAGCTGGCCATTCAGTTTCCTTCTGTCTTTGGCTAGCTGTGCAGCGTGATGGGCCTTCTCTTCGCTCCTTGTCTCTTCCACATCTACAAATCAGTGCTCTTCCCTCAGAGGTGTTAAAAGAGCATAGTCACTATCTCTAAAAAGTACATAGCATCATGAATTGGGAACCATTTTCTGAAATGGTAAAGATGCTACAAAATAATAGTTTACTTCCTCTGGGCATAATTTGAGCAGTGTCATTTGATGCTGCTCCTGTTCTTCAACAATGAGTTAGTTTCTGTCTCAGAAAGTCAGTGGTAGGACACTTGCCTAGCATGTACACAGCCCTCGATTTGATCCCCAGTGTTGAAAACTGCCATCCAGATTCACTGGCCTCTTTCTTACATTACTCGCCAAGATAGCAAACCATTAGGTAAAACATAGTGTTGGTTTTTAGGTAAAGAAAAAAAGAAAATCTGGGGCTGGGGAGATAGCTCAGTAGAATAAGCATTTGCCTGGCAAATAGAAGGGTCTGAGTTCAGTCCCTGTTTCCTCAAAAAAACCAAACAGATCAAGAAAGATAAAAATTTAGAAAATCCTCTCCCTGTTTTCCATTTAGAGAATTCTTAATGTGTTAGCTAAACTTTTGTGATGCAATAGAGGATAAAGATAACCATTCATTACTCAAAGAGCCCCTCATCTAATCTACTTTTCATTTTTTATTGGAGTTGCTGTTGAAGGACATAGCAATATTGACCAATTTCAGTTTATTTGTAGGCAGAAGTGATAAAAACATCATCAAGATTTGAATGAAGTTTGTATTACGGATAACTCCCCAAGTAAAAGAATATAGGATTGCCTTAAAAAGAGAAAAAAAAAGAAAGGACTAACTTTACTTTCATTACCTTTATGCCAAACCTGGCTGCGTCTCTGGTGCCAGTGATGGAAAGATAGAAACACTGCACAATACAGAGTAGATGATGTGTAGTGTTTGTTACTGGTGTTGAATGTGTCTCTAGTTAACGCATGTGAACTAGTTGGGGAAACAGTGAACCAAACAACGAGTCAGCAGAGTTCCCAATTTATTCTGAAGGTGCCTTCTATATTAGGACTGAAAATAACGATGGCTTAAGATTTTTTCATTAAGTCAGTGGACTAGCATAATGTGTAGCCCTGTTACAAAGAAGTTAATATTTTGTGCCTTTATGCTGTGTCCTGTGTGACCTCCACTCAAAGGAATGCTGCACATGATTATGCTAGTCATGTCCTGCACTCAAACACGTGGTCAGAGAATTGCAGTAATGGGAGCTGAAATGAAGACCAGGATTGGCTCATCAAGTATCCTAGTTGCTGGTTCCGTCAGCAGGAAGGAAGCAGGAGAGATGTTTTGATTCACACAAAAATAGCACTTGAACGTCAGGTTCTATGACAAGGGTGATCCTTTTTTCTAAGTTATACAGCAACACCATGTATGATGACTTGATATTTCCAAATGGCTTTTCGAGTCCCAGCGTTTTTATTCACATTCTGTTTAGTGGAAGGAAAATGAGAGACAGCATTAAAAGTTTTTAAGAACACTTCTCAGAAGAAGCTGAATATAGGTGCTTTTGCTTTATTGTTTCGAATGCAACTCCTGGCCCCTGCAACACAAGCTTATTTTAGGTGCTGTGCAAACCACTAAAATTCAGGTATAAAAGAAAAAATATTTGGGAGACAGATATGTACTTGCTCATCACTATGAAGCAGACTGTGAGATATAGTGGTTTGAACCTACTGTAGTTTGTTCTGAGCTTAAAAAACAAAACATTAACATCTGTTGTGCTTCAGGGCCTCATAATTATTTTGAAAAAATGAAGTGCCTTTCTTGACTTAGCTGATCACTACAGGGTCAGGAATAGGTATTTAGTAACAACTAAGACTACTGAGGCTTTATCCTCAAGATAACAAATTCTTAATATTCCCATCTTGGCTGAGGCGGTAGCTCAATGGCATAAGTGCCTGACTGGCATGCGCAAGGTCCTGAGTTCGATCCCAGGTACAGCAGCAAAAAACAACAAAAAAATGCCTTTCAGATATGAGTTTGAGATACACAAAGTTAAGTAACCCAGATAGTAAGTGCCAAACCTAGGGAGTTGACCAGTGAATGATTATGCCCTAAGTTGGGAACATAAAGCCACTTGACTGAAGTTGGTTCCCTGAGCAGCACTCCTGAATCCTCTGACAAAGAGCTTATTGTCCAACTAGTAGAATTTAATCCTCCCCTGATGGCAGTAGTTATCTCAGTCTAGCACAGTTAAAGAGCACTAGAAGTCATGCCAAACAAGAAAGCAAAAAATGAGATGATTTGTGATAGCTAGATTCACTGTGAATGTAGATGGCCTTGGATTGTTCAGATACTTAAAATACTCCCATCAACTGCCTCCTCTCACTTGTGTTGAAACTTGAATCACTGAGGTTAAGGTTCTTGGCCTCTGAAAATCCAGGTTAACTCAGTGTAGCTAAGCGTTTGTGGACTTCTGCCTAAAAGTGTAAGACTCCTGATGTAGTCATTTGATCACTAAGGACAAGTTGTGCCAGGCCTGGGTGGCTGAGCATGCCTGTAATCCCAACACTCTGGAAGCTGAGGCAGGAGAACTCCAAATGTGCGGCCAGTCTGAATTGTATAGCAGTACCCTGTCTTCAAAAAGAAAACAAAACCTTGCTGCTTCAGCTGAAATTTGGCATGTTTAGATAGGTAACTTTTATTATAATTTTTAAGTTGTTTTAGGTTTACCTTGACTTCAGGACTTCGCTATGTGACTGGAAAAGTTAACCTAGTAGCTCTAAGCCAACATTTCTTCATTTATAAAATGAGTTTGATATTACTGCTTATCTCAATAGTTGGGACTATGAAGATAAACTAGTGCATAGGTACAGGATGTCGAGGATGTCAACCAGTGCCTGGCTGGAAGATACACAGCACCTAGTCACTAGTCATGTCAGATAGGCAATTGCAGAAGCTCCAGGAGAAAAACTGAGAAGCGAGGGTTAGGGTAGTGTTGCCATAAAATGAGAAAAACCTGATGAGCCTAGAGGCAAATCAGATTAATCAAGATTTAGTTTGGACCTATATTTGGTAGAAAACTGTTAGTAAAACTTTGGAAACAAAATAGTGTTGCTAGGTCAGTGTGATCTTGAAAAGAGATGGAAATGTGCCTGCCCCCCTGCCCCCAATTCCCCAAGCACAAGGCAATTACAGTGATCTAGGCCTTTGCTTCTCTGCTTCTGGGTATGCAGTTTGGGGACACCTGGGAGCTTCTTAGAAGTGCAGCCTTAGGCCCTACCCCAGAGGCACTGAATTGGAAACTACATTTTAATGTCCCAACTTAGTTTTATACACAGTAAAATATGCATAGTAAAAAAATATGCATAGTACTTCAGGCTACAAAGAAATGCCTGAGTTTCCATTACTTAAAATATCTAAGAAAAAAGAAACGTCCCCATCATTGGAACATGTGTTTCAGTGTTTGAAGTACAGTAGCTGCAAGTTCCAGTTTTAGGCTGTCTCATCCTAGCAAAGCCCTCTGTATCCACAGATTCATTAACTCAACAAGCCGTGGATCTAAACTTAAAAAAAAAAAAAAATGTACTGAACACATACTTTTTCTTCCCCCTACTTCCAAAACAATGTAGAACTTAACATTGTATAAGATATGTGCGTCAATTACCCAGGGCTGATTTTAAAGTGCAGAGGAGTTTGCATAGGTTATATGCAAGAGAATCAGATTTGAACATCCTTGGACTTGGCTGTGCAAAGGGGGCCTAGGAGCCACTCTGGAGGCGCGAGGGACAACTGAGATGTTTGCCTGCCAGGTTTGAAGAGCACAACTATCCCTTCATCCTGACTAGGGCTCATTCCTCAAAAATTGAAGTCAAGGTGTAATTATGACCCAGTGCTCTTGAAATTTTACTGACTCCTTGCTTATTCACAGGAGAGTTCTGCAGGTTAGCTCTTTTTATATAAGTATCCAAACCTAGCAATTTGAAGGGACAGACATTGCATCACAGTGTCTGTGCTCAGGAATACAGTGTGGCTTAGGGTCTGAAGTCCTGTCGAGCTGTTGGCTGAGGCTAGCGTCAGTCACCCGAGGCTTTCGTAGGGCTGAGAAGTTCACTGTGAAACTCTCAGGCCTTGGTCTCCCAGCACATGGACATCTACATAACTCTCTTATGCCGCTGGAGTGCGGGGCATCTGACTTCGGGCAGGCAGGCGCTGTGCGGCTACTGCACTCTGCCCCTGGCCGCCATTTTTAAGTAAATTGAATACTTTTGGATTGCAGCGATGCCATCCCCAGAGTGCAGCCTGTGTGTGTGTGTGTGTGTGTGTGTGAGCGTGTGCATGCACACGCAAAAATAGGTTAGTCTATGGAGGAGCGAGCTGAAACAGTGTGGGGCTTACACAACCATGTGTAAAGTTTCTGGGACAACTGAGCCAACCAAAAAAATATTAATCTTCATTGGATGGGGAGGATATGGGAGTATGGACACACAGAATACCTATTAAGTCAACACTTGCCTTTATATTTCAAAAAATTGCATGCAGAACGGTCCCAGGAGTTCTTTAGAACATAATTGTATCAAAACACAAAGATGGGAGTTTTTATTTGTAAGTGGTCAAACTGATTCCTCTAAACAGCCTGTATCTGTGAGGCTTTCTAGCCTTCCTATATCAAAACTTGTCCTTTAAAAAACAAAACAGAACTTAAATTTCATTTTATTTAGTTTTGCATGGGGCAGTGGGTTACATTTTGGGTTACATTTTTCCTCTCCTGCCCCCCAGACCAGAGTCAAGAGCTACCAGGTAATAAGTACAACCAGAGTCTTGGAATTGTTGGTATCCCTGGCCTGCAAATAGCACAGTGAGCTTCCATTGCTCTGGTATCATCCCCTTTGACATGAACTGCTGCTTTCTGCGTCAGTGGATAAATAACCTCCCAACCCTGCATTTTATGATATGTAAATTATTAAAATTACAAAAATAGATTACATAAAAGGGGTGTTTATCATTACTGAACTTTGGCTGTGATTCCTCCAGTCAGACCAAAAAAAAAAAAAAAAATATATATATATATATATATATATATATATATATATATATATATATATTTCATATTACAAAGGTATTAAGAGCAAACACTGAGTATTCTCAAAATTGTAGTGGGCAAAATTAGCTACGTTTTTTTTTTTTTTTTTTTTTCTAATTGTAACAACAACATACTGAGAATTTTAATTTTTCCATTGGCAAAGTTGTTACTCAGAAACAGTGACATTTGGTCTATTGTAGATGAGAGTCTCCATACCCCAGAAGGCAAATTCTGCTCTTACTAGAACAAAAAACTTCAGTTTTCTTTCTTCTTTTAGTGCATTTAGTACAGTGTCTACAGAGTCTCACTACATAGATGGGAGTTAGTGATTCTCCTGTTTTCAGCCTTCTAAAGTGCTGGGATTACAGGCGCGTGCCACCATGTCCCGATCCCGAGGGCGGGGCTGCTTTAGTCCCCTGAGCTATGAGGCCTGCGCTCTCTCTCTCTCTCTCTCTCTCTCTCTCTCTCTCCCCCTCTCTCCCTCTCCCTCTCTCCTCTCTGTCTCTTGCTCGTTCACTCGCTCGCTCGCTTATAGATGTTGCCAGGAGTCCTCTCAGTGAGCAAGCTTTGGCCAATATTGTCAAGATATTCATCCTAGGCTTTTGAAGTTAATCAGGTAAGTATCAGATCTATATGAACAACAAATCCCTCCAATGGAAAGAAAACTTTCCTATAGTTATTTCTTATCTCTGTTTCTCTTGTCATTTTCTCAGTTAATTGATGCCAGTCCTTTTAGGCTGTTCTAACAAAAATGCCTGGGAGTGGTGGCTTACAAACAACCAACATTAGTCCTCACAGTTTTGTAAGGCAGGGCCCTTGTAGCCCAAGATCCAGAAGATGACAACTGGTGTCTGGTGAAAGCCTGCTCTTCATTAGTGACCACCTCCTGCTATGTCCTCAGCTGGGTAGATGCCTGGGTCTCTTGGAAGGGCACTAATCCTCTTCATGAGCATATGGTGAATATTTTATCCTATTTTATATGTCAGTACTGTGAAGAAAATAAATTTGCCCAAGGTCATATAAGAATCATTAAGGACTGGAGTTGGGATTTGAGCCCAGGCTGCCTGGCTTCGAAATCCTCAGCCACTATGTCAGATTGCCCCTCAAGTAACACCGTGAATATTTACTTAATTACATTACTTAAATGTACAATACATTTATTGCACTCAAGTGTAGACAAGGATAAAATGTTTACTAAATTCTTTAAATCTCCTTGTTAACATTTTAGCCAACATTTAAAACCATTTTTCTTAAGTTTATTGGCATGATTTAGGTATACATAATGATGACATTCATCATAAGGAATTTATACCTGCACATGATGTATCTTTTTTGTGCCATCTCAGCCCACCCTGAATTCAGGGCTAGCACAACATGTGGTACCAGGGACCAAACTTGAGTCCCCTAAGCCTGTTTAAGCAGGCACTTTAAGCCTAATGAGCTATCTTGCCAGCTCCTGTACATTCCTTTTCCTTTCCTTCAACTCATTTGCAAAGTTTTGTTTCTGTTTTCCTTTTTATCTCATTTTTGTATTTTCCCTTCCTAGTTCTCCCTATTTTCCCTTTAATTTTGCACAATTGCTTCTTATTTCATACTTTGGTTGTTACATTTACACTTTGAGTTTCTCACACCAGAGAATTCCATAATTACACGTATTTGCCAGATTTGTTGTACTTACATAATCTCAAGGTCCATTAGTTTAGCTATAAATGGCTCAAGCTTACCCTGTATGGCTGAGTAGTACTCCGTTGTGTGAAAGGAAATCACATCTTTTTTCATCCATTTGATGGGCATTTGTATTTCCAAGATTAAGCTATTAAAACTATGCTGATGTGAACATGGGTAAGGATATATAGCTCGTATGATTCATTTAATTCTTTTGGGAAGACATAAAGGGAGAATAACTGGGTTAAGTGGGACCTCCAGTACTAGTTTTTTTGAGGAATAAAGATAGGAAAGAAAGAAGTTAAATCACTTGGAGGCAAATGGCATGATCCTCTACATAGAAGATTCCAAATATTCCACCAATAGATTTGTAGACTTCACAACCAAATGCAGCCTCTGGCCAGACCCAAAATGAACTCCAGAAATTAGGGTAACCGTCCCAATAGCCATACTTCCAAAATGTACTACAACCCTGATAACATGTTTAGTAAATGGTGCGGAAAAAGATGGCTCTCCACAAGCTGAAAACTAAAACTACACTCAAATCCACCAACAGTTACTAAACTAAAATCAAAATGGAACAAAACCCTGCATATTAAATACTAAATCTGATGGAAGATAAAATAGATACAAATCTTGAGGGCAAGTGTAGGCAAAGACTTTGAGAACAAAACCCCAATTGTGTGGGAAATACAAAGAATCAACAACTGGTATCATTACAGAACAAGACAAAACTTGCAAGATCAACCACCAATACAGTGAAGAAACAGCCTACAGAGCGGGAAGAGATTTTAGCCAGTTGATATTTAGACAAAAGACTAATATCTATGATATATAAAGAATTTTATAGATTAGAACCCCCATATTAAAACTTTTCATTATATATGTATATATATGTATGTATGTATATACATATATATATATATATATATTTATATATATATATATATATATATATTTAGTACAAGGTCTTGCTACATAGATCACTCCTTTTTTCAGCCTCCCAAAATGACTGGGATTACAGGTGCGCACCACCATGCCCAGTATCAGTCGCTGTCTCAGTGCTCTGGGATTGAACCCTGGTCTCTAACCAGGTGCTTTAATCCGCTGAGTTTTCTGGCCGGCCCTAAACCTTTGTGTGTGTAGGGGAGGGGGAGATCAGGGATTAAACTCGGGCTCTTGCCCTTGCCAGACACGTGCTTACTCTCCTGAGTTATCTCCTCAGCCCCAACCATTTTTCTTGATTGCAAGATTTTCCTATTTTCTTCCACTGGTCTTCTTTTGCTGAAGAATCAGAGTGAACACCTTCCTAGTTTTTGTTAACCCTTACCCTAAGAGTGATAGCTAATTTCTTTCTTAAGGCTTAGCTCCTTTAGGCAGTAGAGTATAGAATTTCTCAAGTTTTAGCCTGCAGAAGAATAACCTGGAAGGAACAGCGAAACACAGATTGCTGAGACGCCCCTTCAAGAATACTTTTCTGGGTACCGGGAATCCAGCTCAGGACTTCACACTTGCCCCGCGGGCACAGTGTACAAATCAAGTGCTCCTAATAACTACTTTGGTGGGCTGCCTTTTCCAGACAAACACTCATTCCAAATATATCTGAAAATAAAATAATAGCGATGCGGGCTGCGGGGCTTCACAGAGAAGCGATTCAGGGCGGGGCAGGCTGAAGCAGCGGGACACAGCCTGCCTGCCTTTCCCTTTTATCCCACCCAGCCTGCCAGCCTTTTGGACGGTGCCACTCAAAACAGTGCGAATTCCGATCGGCGAACTGATTTTAGTACCACGCACACTTAACCCCAGTATCACGTGGCCCAGATCGAGCTGAGCACGATATATTTTGGAACTGGGTAAGACAGGCACCTGCTCTGTGGGACAGATCTCAAGACAAAAGATTGAACAAATGCGGACGCATACCTCCCTAGGGATAGGCATCAGGGGTTGATATTCTAATAGGTATCAGTCACTCTGAAAAGACCTAGAAGGGTCACCAACCAAATCCCCTTCTTGCCCGCATGCTACACTTCCCCATTTGATGCTTTTTTTTTTCTTTAAACATGTTTCTCAATTTCTTTTTTCTTTTCTCCCTCTCTCCTTTTAAAAATTATTTTGTTGTGATAGTATCTTACTATGCAGCTTGGGCTTGTGCAGATCCTCCTGCTTTCAGCCTCGCTAGTGCTTGGGTTATAGGCATGTGCCGCTAGGTCCCCAGGACTGGCTGGCTCAACTGGCCCTGGGAGCTGTCCCTGCACTTGCCTGAGCAGGCACTTTAGTCTGCTGAGCTATCTACCTGGCCTTGGATCCTGATTTAACCTTTTTTTTTTTTTTTCAGTACAGAGGATCAAACTGGCGCTTGCCAGGCAGGCACTTAGGCCACTGAGCTATACCGCTAGCCCTGATTTAATCAATTTTACTTGAGCAATTATGTTTGTAGTTTTATTGGTGGGCCATAGTTTTGTCTCACTTCATACTGACCTAGCAAGTTCCCATGTTTTCCACCTTAGATATGCCTCACCTCATCGTTGTGCTCTATAAAATTTCCTAGAAAATGCAGCGTTGTCAGCAACCCATTTGGGACCCCTTCAGTCCCTCTCTTGGACAGAAGCTTTCTTATCTTCAACAAACAGTCTGATCTTAACAACAACAAATTGTAGTGATTCTCCTGAGCCTTCCGACTGCAGAAATTACAGGCATGCAACACCATGCTTGGTTGCACTGGTTTTAAGCAAGCCTGGAATATTCAAAGGAAAAGAAGAAGGAGGGCACAGAATATGGAATTCTGGGATTGGCCAGATAGTTTAGCAGATCAAAGTGCCTGCTTAGGCAGATGTAGAGATTGGGGTACAATCCCCGACATGTCCTGCAAGCTCTGCCCCTGGGACGTGCTGAGAGGGTGATTGAGACTAGTTCACTCGCTAGTGACATGCACCTGTAATCCCAACACTTTGGAGGCTGAAAACGGGAGGATCACTATGAGTGAGATCTGTGTAGTGAGATCCTGTACATAAAAAAACCAAAAAGGTGCAGAATTCTGGAATACAGAATCACAGAGCATCTAGAGACCAAGCCTCCTACCCCTGGTCATCACAGAACAGTATCTCAAGGAGATGTGGTTGATGTTGGAGAGCAGCTCTGTAGAGTGGTGATAAAATTGTCTGAAAGAGCAGCTGCCAGTCTCCTCTGAGTGAGCAGCCACAGTTGGTTATAAGAACCAAACAGCATGACTCACTTTTTTCTGTAGGGATAAAGCACTGGTCTATTTTATGTTACACACAACAGACTGTGTTATAGGGAATAATAACATTACGCTTATCTTCTGGTGGGTTAACAACTTAAGTTGGCAGATCAAATAATTAGAGAAAAGGAAGAGATACAATAGCCAATATATATATATATTTTTGTCTTTTTGAGACAGGGTCTCGCTATGCAGTTGAGGCTGGTCTTGAGCTCACTTTTGTAGCCCAGGCTGGTCTCGAACTCGCACCAATCCTCCTGCCTCAGCCTCCCAAGTGCTGGGATTACAGGCGTGAGCCACCACACCCGGCAAATAGCCAATATTTTGACTCTTGCCTTTTAAGGTCAGTGAGGGTACAGGACATACAAGAACCTGTATTGTAATAACTCAGTGGAGCCCCAAATTTCTTGCTTCAGGAGGTTATGGGACCACAGAGGAAAGTGATTCATGATGTACACTGTGCCTAAGGGGAGTCACCTAGAGAGAAAACATTCTCAGGATTCCACAGAGAGCAAAATGGTCAAGCAATGGCCGTGATTCATCCAGATGGCTGACACTGACAAAAATTCTTCAAACTGCACTACATGGTTTCAGGGTAAATCCTGAGGGGACCTTACTGACTGTTATGGTTTATGTTTAGTTGTCCCCCTAAAGCCTCATGGAGTCATTGGGCGGGGACTTCTAGAGTTTGAGACTTGATCCATGATCCCTGGGATTATAGGTTTTAGTACTGATGGGATTATGGGTGGAAGTACTTCTGGGATTATGGGTGTAGCCTAGGGCGGGAGCTAAGGTGGAGAGCCTGAATGTAATATAAGGAGAGATAGAGACACAGACTGGAGCTCTAGCTGTTGCTGCTGCTCTGCTGCCATGTTGGTTGGCTACCTCTGCCACCATTTTGTTGCTGTTCCGCCGCCATGAACTGGATGCTCTCCGCCCTGCTCCACTCAGCCTTGGGCCAGCCGAATATGGACTGAAACCTCTACGAACTGTGAGCTAAATAAACCTTTCCTTCCTTCATTTTGAGTGTTGGGTATTTTCCCAGCAATGTGCAAAAAGTAACTAAGACACTGACCTTGTCAGAAATAAAAGTTGCATTTTTTTGTAATTATAGGTCTTGCTTTGCCTTGGTGTTAACCATCCAGCAGAAAAGTCTAATCAAGAGGTACAAAAAGGAAAGCTATATTAATATGCTGAGTTGTAAAAGGCTCAAGTCAACAGCTTCTGATAATGCCAGATGAGCTGATAACCCACCACTATTATGGGTTATTGGACTATATATGCAGCTACTTTCTCTTTGTGCAATGAAAAGAAAGATCTGTACTATTTTTTTTTCAGCAACAGTGGTCTCCTCATCCCAGTTATCTCTCCTGCTTTTCCTTCCCCTACTAAATATAACGTTCTCCAGTTCCTTAGCCAGGACCCACAAAGCTAGCATGTAGCCATAAAGATGTGAGATAATGACATATGAGAGAGAGTTTAGTAGCAGGGAAGATAAAAGCTCAGCTTCATACTTCTCAAATCTATGATAGATTTCCAAGATACTTACAGACATTTTTAAAACTGGATGCTTCTCAGGACAGAAATTGGCTCATCCAGATTTCTTCAGAAACTTGTTATTCTATCTAGCCATTTTTAGACTTTTAGATACTTTGAAAGCGCCTTCCAAAATTAATAATTATGAGCCACTGAAGGCTAATCAATTAAGATCAGAATGGCTCTGGAGAATTAGCAATGAACTGACCTGGAGCTGAAGTCCAATTTACAAATCAGGGTTCCAGCTCCATGACCCTGGGTCTCACTCGTTCACATTTCAGCAGGAACCTGCCACATTCTAGTCCTCCTTGTACACATCCTGTACTTACTCTGTTTCTGCGTATTTATGGAGCCTAGCTTACTTGACTTCCCTATTTCATAGAGACCAGGATTCCATTGTGTAAAACGTTTGATGGCTGTCAGTCAGGAGCGTATTGCTTGCTTGCCTGCTTGCTTGTAGCATTCCTTATCCTTTTCTTCTCCAATTTTTCCATGAATCCTAACCTGCTCTCCCAAGTCACATAGGCTGCAGGGAACAACATGTTCTATTGGAATCACATGAAGTACTGTCAGGAATTACTCCTGGAGATGCTGAGAGCCAGGTGCAGCGCCATGCTCCCTCTTAGTTATTGCCTTTGGCTCTGCCACAACTGATGCTCAGATCATATTAAACAGACGTGACTTAGCCGGGTCTCACCTCACCAGCAGAGCTAACCGCTGCCTCCTCACTTCTCTTGACGCGCGCTGTTTAACATCACGACGATGCCTGATTGCACCCCTTTTCGTTTACTGTCCTTCTCTGTGGCTCAGCTCCTGCCTCACGGTCTCTTCTCTGTCTTTTAAGTTCAGACTATCGACATGGTAGCTGGACAGCAGCCAGGGAAGGAAATGCTGCGAAAAGATTCATCTTTCTGTGGAGGAACCGTTGTTAAAAACCATTTCAAATCGCAAGGCTTTGAAGAGGAAGTGGCTCATGCTCTAAACTTTCTCTGAAGTATAAGGAAGCTTCATAACTGAAAATGAAACCCTCAATAAATGTGTCTTTAAAAGCTAAAAAAAAAAGATCTGTACTAATGATAGACAAGAAATCATGTCTGCATCTCGTACTCTAAACAACTATGATGAAGACAACAATATACAATGTATGAATTACTGTAAAAAAAAAAAAAGAGGCTGAGTAATAGAGAGGAAAAAAATCTTTAACTTATATTTTGAGAGGCTGAAATTCTAAGATCAGGATGCACCATGGGTTCAGCCTCTGGTGAGGCCCTTTGGCTGTATCACAGCATGGCAGATAGGTATGAGGAGGACGGATCGCATGGTGCGACAGAACTCTGAAGAGACCTGGAGGCTAGCTTGTTCCTTTTATAATAACTTACACTTGCAAGCATTAACCCAGGTCCCTTGAGAATTATGCATTTTGTTCTTAGGGTCTTGTCACCCACATCCTAACCACCTTCCACGAGGTGCCCACCTCATGAACTGTTGGCCTCCCACATTGGGAGGTCACAAGGAGCTAACCACATCCAGACCCGAGCAGACAGCAAATGATGTATTTATTAAACTTAGGGCTTAGAAGAACTCATTCTTTTCCTCTGCTACTGTCCTCAGAAGGTAACATTTTGCACTTTTCTTCCCTGCTGTTATTTTATAGAAATACATTTCTATGTGGGAAAGTATGCCATGTTCTCTATCATTCAGCCAAAAAGTTTGGCTAATTCTCATTGTATTAGGAAGTCTACTCGCATATAAAAGCTCTGGTAAAGTATTTGCTTTCTTAGTAATAAATAGAGGTGATGCATACTTATATCTGCCATTCTGTTTGTCTTTATTTATTTATTTATTTATTTATTTTTTTTGTGGGACCAGGGTTCAAACTCACAACCTTGCACTTGCCCAGCAGGCACTTGTGCCTTGGAGCTATCTCCCCAGCCCCTCTGTTTGTCTTTTTTTTAAAAAAAATAAATTCAAAGAGTTTGGGGCCATCTCAAACTCCTGACGATGACTACATATCTATTAAGCATTCATAATGTACTGAGTACTTCATATGTTAAAAATTCCTGATTAAAAAAGAAGTAAGCTGTAAAATAAATGCTATTATTTTATAGGTGAAGAAATCAACATCCAAAGAAAATAACAGCTGTGATTATTCTACAGAAAAACAATGGTGCTCAAGTCTAGGACTGTCTGATACCATAAATCTTGTTATTTGCCTCTACCACCCTCTTTTTTCCAGTTTCCTACTTAAGGACAAAAAGTTTTTAAAATAAGGATTTAGGTGAAAAATTCCATCATTATGTGCAAGGGCTGATCAACACATATAATGTGTATTTAGATTTAAAAATTTAGGGATCAGGGAGATAGCTCAGTAGCATAAGCACCTGCCTGGAAAGTGCAAGGTCCTGTACTTGATTCCTGGTTAAATATATATATATATATATATATATATATATATATATATATATATATATATAGTAAAGATATATTGCCATATCTTGGATTCCCTTCAAAATGCTTCTCACTTTAGGAAGGTCAGAAGTAACATGGGTTTCCGGGCTGCTGTCTGGGAGCAACAGCCAAGCTCTGTATCTGGGCCTGAGGTGGTTTGCTGTGACACCGTGGAGGGTGGTGGGGACAGTAACAACAAACCATGGGGGGCTTGGCCAGCTCCTTTGGAGCCAGCAGAGCTGGGTACTGTCTCGCAGATTTGGCTGGAGTCCTGCTAGCTGGTATGAACCCTTTGTCTGCTTATTTAAATGTAGATCCACAATATCTTGTGCTGGATACCAGTGAGTTCATTTTACTGACTGGACCTTTTATACCCTGGGGCAGATTTGAACCGGCACCATTGGAGGATATTGCATGACTGGGGCTGCATTTGAGGCAATGAATGGTCTTCAGCTAGGATGGAAAGAAACCCAGAACATGGCCTGGTCCAAACCAAGAAATGTACAGACTTTGAATATGGTGACTAGGCAAGGGGCATTGTGGGCCAGTGCTCTAGGCTCTCTGGCTTTGCTCTATAATGCATTTGGTGTTACCTGAGAAAACACGAGGTGCAGAAGATGACCTGAGCACAGTGGCAGCTAGAATCTGACGGGTATGCTATATAAATGTACAGGTGGGCTTCGAGAAGCCGCATGAGGTGGTCTGTCAGGCCTGACACTTGCTAGCCTGTACGTACTGCATAACAGCTGGGAGCACATGAAAGGCTCCTGGCCCCACCGCTCACTCTGACGATGCTGCCAACTCCTGGAGGATATTTGTAGTAGTCATCTAGCTAAAAAGTCAGTCTGGATTTATTTTCTCCTGCCAGAATTCATTGGAAAAATCAGAGATTCTGATTTGCTGCAATGAAGATGATGGACAACACAGATTCCCAGGGACCGGCCGCTCTTCTTGCCCTCAACCCTTTGGTAGCTTACTGAGTAAGATGGGGGGTGAGCTTGGATCCACCCGTTCTCTCTCCTGCCCCTGAACTGGAGGGCCACTTACTCTCAGAGTTCAGGCCATGCTTGTTCTTAGTCACGAGATTTATTAATGACCTAAAAAATGTAATACTGCCCGGTAGTCTAAATAAAGGGTGAAAATAGAACAAAAAGAAAAAAATACTTCTCACTTTAAGCACACTTATCCCATTATTCTTACCAGTTTCTAAAGCAGCTTTTGTGTGTGTGTGTGTGTGTGTGTGTGTGTGACTGAGGTTCGAGCTCACGACCTTGCCAGGCAGGCACTTGTGCCACAGAGCTATCTCTCTAGTTCCCTAAAGTAGTTTTAGATGGCTCCTTTTGTGAGTGTCTTTACCAGTTGTAAGACACGCACACGCACGCCCACACACACACACACACACACACACACACACACACACAGACACACTGAATGCTGCTGCCAAAGGCCAGCTAATGGAAATTAGGCTCATAAATACGTCACTGCGTCTTCATCCACCCTGCTCACTGACTCTGGCCCTGTGCCACTGCTGGCTCTTCCCTGAAACCAAAATGATCACGAATGATAAGAGCTTTGAGTCAGTTTAGGGCCCTGGGCAGTCATGCCAGCCCAACAGCAGACATGGGAGAGGACTTTCAGAACCGTTTCAGAAAGTGGAAGGAATGATGGGATTAGTGCCCTCAAAGTGCCTGGGAGCAGCTGATGCAGACGAGGACATGATGTCTCACTATAATAATTTTTAAAATTGAAACACTTACTGCATTTTTGCCATACCTCGGACTGTATGTATTTTACATAAATGGTTATTTTGTTTGGGGTGTTAAGTGTGTATTTCTAATGTTATAAAGAGAAGGACAGTGAGATAGCTCAGCAGACTAAAGCACCTGCTTAGGCAAGTGCAGGAACCATGGTTTGATCCCTGGCATCACATGCCTTTCCTGTCTGTCCGCACCCTACTGCCAGGGTGGGTTGTGCTGGCCAGCGTCTGGGGGGACATAGTGGTGCATGCCTATAATCCCAGCTGTCGAGAGGCTGAAAGAAGGAGAATCACCATGAGTCTGAGCTATGTAGTGAGACCCTGCAGCATCCAAATACATTAAATAATAATAATAATAATAATGATAATAATATAAAGAAAGTTGTTGAGCATGGTAGGTAGGGGAGAAAAGGGCAATTTGTGGAGGAATCAGTATTGCCCTGTGTTTCTCCCTCACCAGTAGAACCTGCAACTTAACTACATGAGACAGGCAAAAACAAGACAAACAAAAGTTACTGAGGAACATAGCAAATAAAATAAGCCTTGATTCAAAAAAGATTTTGGACAGTATAAGCAGACATTTTAGTTGAGATAGTTTTGAGAAGAAGAAGAAGAAGAAGAAGAAGAAGAAGAAGAAGAAGAAGAAGAAGAAGAAGAAGAAGAAGAAGAAAAGAAGAAAAGGAAGAAAAGAAGAAGAAGAAAAGAAGAGAAGAAGAAGAGAAGAAGAAGAACAACAACAGCAACAGCAGCAGCAACAACAATAACAACAGCAACAGTGCAGTCTCAAGCTAGCTCAAGTAGGAAGGGGTTTATTGAAAACATACAACATGCAAATTCCCAGACGTCAGAGCACAGGACAAAAAGTATGCCCAACCCATCCAAGGAATAGAATTTTGTAGAAAACCATCTCTTATAGTGCTTCTAGGCTCTTTGGTTCCTCTTTTCTTGCCACGCAGCTGTCTTAGTCACTTTCTTCATTGCTGTGTGTGACACAAGGCTCAACACATCCAAATAAAAGAGAAGAGGTATAGGTTGGTGCAGCCTCTCTAAAGATTTCAGGTTTTGCATGGTTGGCCTGCTCCAGGCAGAAGCAGCTTGGTGGAAGTTCTGGGTGGAGGACAGCTGCTTATGGCATCCAGGAAACAGAGATCAAGGAAGGAGCTGGGAAGGGAGGTAGGCCTTTCATCCTGTTTCCACAGTGATCTGCTTCCTCTGAAATTCCTTCTACTAGAAATCCTTATCTATATCTTTGAAGTTCTGGCTGCCACAGAGTCCTGGGATATGGACACAATGTACCATACGTTCCTTGCCACCAAATAATAAGGATGCCCTTTACTTCAATTCCATTACTCATATCTGTCTAACTTCTTCAGAGGTCAATGCTGAATTCATTAAAAGTGTGTCAGATACCTATCTATCTATCTATCTATCTATCTATCTATCTATCTATCTTACTAGAGATAGACCCCAGAACCTTATGCATGCAGATAGAGGCAAGCACTCTATCAACAATATACATATATACCTAACAAGCTCTCTGTCCATATTTTTGTCAGTAGCCTAGTCACATGAAATTAAGAGGTTTCAGATTTTCTATAATCATTTTTGTCTTCTCAGCAGTCCTTACCAGAATCACATTTTACAAATCACCCTTTGTGGCACTCTAGGTTTTTTTTTTTTTTTTTTTTTTGTCTTTTTAAGATAGGGTCTTGCTATGCAGTTCAGGCTGACCTTGAGCTCACTTTTGTAGCCCATACTGGTCTCGAACTCACACTGATCCTACAGCCTCAGCCTCCGAAGTGCTGGGATTATAGTCGTGCACCACCACGCCCAGCTTTTTTTTTTTTCTAGCTGGATCTTTCAAATCCTTCCAATCTCTGGCTATCTTCCAGATCTTACAGCTGTTTTCACATTTTCAGGAATTGTAATAGAAGTGCTCTGATTTTAGTACCATTAAAAAAATCATTAGTTCTTTTTTCTCAAGTATCTTTAGTACTTTTTCTAACAAAATACCTGAGTCTATGTAATTTAGAAATTAGAAAGGCTATTTTGGCTCATGGTTCTGGAGATGGGGCAGTTCAAGGCCACAGAGCTAGCAAGGGCTTGGTGCTGCTTCAACTCCTGGTGAAAAAAGAAGGACTGTGGATCTATGCAGAATAGAGAAAACCAGGAAAGCCCTACCTGCTTTTCACAGTAACTTGCTCTTGTGCCGAGGAGCATACTGCGTCCAAAAGAGCATTAATTCCTCTCAGCAACTTAGTCAGCTGCGGAAGAAGCTCTCATCACCTTTCACAGTCATTGCCCTGGCAAATTTCAAGGTGACTTTTGGTGGGGACAAACTACATCCTAACCACAGCAGGGGATAAGAATACTCCATTCAGTGTCTGGTTCAAGATTTCCCTATCAACATCACACTATGATCCTGACACCCCACTTCGACATTCCTGTCTCGTGTCTCCTCCCAATAGCTCTCCGCTCTCTTGTGACTTATGATTCAGAGAGTCTAAGGAAGTGCGGCTACCCAAGATTCTATAGTATATACAGCCTGGCTTCTGTAGTTACTTTTCGCATTGTTGAGATGAAATGCCCAACATTCGAAGGTATAGGAGGAAAGAGTTATTTTTGGCTCAGTTTCTAGAGGTTTCAGTACACAGTTGGCTGGCAGGGTGAGATGGTACAGGGACACACAGAAGACCAGCCCATGACATGGCAGGGTAGGAAGAAAAATCACAGCGAAGAAGCACAAAGCAGCATCTTTCTGTCCCTTTATGTTCTGTCAAAACTACCCCTGCCTTTGGGTGGTGCTGCCCACATCCAGGGTTGGATGCCCTTAATCCCAGCCTTGCACACCCTAATACAGCCACATTTGAAACTCCCAGCCTATGACTGCGTGAGACTATAGGAAGCATCAACACCATGCAAAACATTCCACCCCCGGGCTCCCAAGAGATTCAAGTACATCACTTTATGCCAACGGCATTTAGTCCAAAGTTCTAACAGTTTTAGCATTGCTGAAAAGTCCAAGTCTAAAACTTCAGATTTAAGTCCAGCTCTTAGCAGTGAGTCCCTGTGCAAATGAAAAGGAAGTTAAACACTTCCAACGCACAGTGGCACAAGAGAAACATTCTCATTCTAAAAGGTACAAATTGTGGGATATAAAAGAACAGGACCAAAAATCTAACAAGCCAAGCATTGAGTCCCATAGTTCCATGTCCAGCACCTGGTACAATCTATGCTAAGATATAAACTCCGAAGGACTTGGGTGGCTCCCCTCCTATGGTGCTGTGGGTGTCTGCAGCTCCCATGGCTTCTCTCCTGGGCTGGTTTTGCTCCCTCCTTGCAGATTTCATCAGTCAGTTCATGTTCTTGGCTTCTCCAGCCTTCTTGGGTTTCCACTGCACCTTTGACTTCTTTCATACTCACAGCTTTACACACTGTCCCTTTTGGGGCACACTGCCTGGCCCCCCAGGCCTTCTTCTGATATCTAGGTGAAAGCCTTCCTGACTCCACAACTCTTACATTCTGCGTGCACCTAAAACCAGTACCATATGGATGATGCATAGTTTTGCAGCCAGTTAGAACAGTAGCCATGCTTCTTCCTCTCTTGACAGTAGCTCTTGAGTGCATGAATTACTGAGTATTATGAACTCAATCCCAAGGAACAAATTAGCCACTACCATTCTGGAACAGGGTGTTATGGGTCTTTCTTCTCAAAGGAAAGTCTTCCACCTTTCCAATTTTGAGGGTGCAGTCCTGCTGGTTCTTGTGTTGCCATCAGGCCATCTTTTCCACAGTCCTGTTCCTTTTCTGCAACCAAATTTTCCTCTGTTCCTTCTTTGTAGGTTATTTCTTTGCTGAAGCTTCATTTCTTTACAAACTCAAAAAGGTTCAAATCATTCTACTTTGCTTTGTGCTCTTGATATCAACATAGATTTGGCTAAAAGCCCCCAACAATAACCATGGCATTGCTTTAACATTGCCCTGTCTTAAGCCAAATGTAGATGTGCATAACTGCAATCCCAACACTTTGGAAACAGGGGCAGGAGAAGTGCCATGAGTTTCAGGTATGCCTGGGCTACATAGTAAGTTGAGGCAAGCCTGAATGATATAACAAGGTCCTGTCTCAAAAGACAAACAAACAAAGTTAGATTGCTTTAACATTTCCTCTGCAAGATTAATTAGTCCACTGTCCTGAACCTTAGCCCCAGGTAAAGTCCTAATATGAGAAAAATGTAGACAAATTATCTGCCAAAGTATACCAAAGAAGGTCGGGTGTCTAGCAGTGAATGCAGCCATTCTACCCAACAGAAACCTCCTGAGCCCTGTCTTTATGGGAAGCATTTCTGTCAGCATTCTTGTTTTAAGATCTCTGACCTGAGTTTCCTATCAAGTATAGCCTAGAGCACTCCAAGACTGCTCCCTCAGCCGCCATCTCCATGCCTTTCCAATTTTTTTCCCCACAAGCCAATTCCAAAGGTTCCTGAACCACATAGTCATGTACAGTCAGCAGTAGCCCCACTCCCAGTACTGAAATCTATCTTAGGTACTTCACTTGTTTCTGAGATAAACTATCCAAACCCAAAGTCAAAGGAGGAAAGGTTTATTCTGGCTCAATTTCTAGAGGTTTCTGCCCATGACTGGCTGGCTCCAAGGCAGGGTGGGTTGGCAGAAGGGCATGAAAGAGGAGAAACAGTTCAAAGCAAAGCAGGCCAGGCGAAGGAAGCAGAGCAGAAAATGGCAAGCATCATCTGTCTTTTTATGTTCAATCTAGGCTACCCTTTGGGTAGAGTAACCGATACCCAGGGTTGGGTACAGACTCAGATCCAGCCAACTTTGACATTTGACACCTTCAATCATATGAGACTTTGGCTTAGATATTCATTTCATTTTTTATGTATTTAGTACAGGGTGCACAGGGTCTACACAGATGGGACTCATAGTGATCCTCCTGTTTTCAGCCTCCCAAGCACTGGGATTACAGATACATGCCACCATGCCCAGTCTCAGTCACCAACTCAACACTCCCTGGGGGCAGGGCTGGCATAGCAACCTGGGGATTGAATCTTAGTCCCTGCATCTGCCTAAGTATGCTTTTAGTCCCCTGAGCTATCTGGCCAGCCCTCTGAGTTAGACATTTATATACAAGCAGTAACATCGGGTATCCAACACAAGAACGAACAAGGTAAAAGGCTGGAAGAAGAGCCCTACTCAAAGACTTCAGGTAGCTGAAGAGAAAAATCTGTTGTGTCTCCATCTCACTGTCCACTGCCCTTTGTGTTGGTATTTTTGTGATATTTTGGAGTGTAAATCTGATTTACTTGACTTTTACCTATCCTTTTCATTTTTCTAACTGCCTGGGAAAAGATAGCAGCAGAAAAGGCCCATCTTAATCCTCCTATAACCTCCTCTCAGAAAGCTCATATGATTTCATCAATGGTTTGAGGGAAAAGATACGTCACATGAGGGCTAGAAACATTAAGAGACTTGTCTAGTACTCCACAGCAGGTCTCTCACAAGTTGAGTTTAAATCCCATCCTGGCCACCCACATGAAATAGATCTGTGGCCTCTTTCAGGATTTGGGATTTAAAGTCTCACTGTCTTCCACAGCAATACCTTGAACACGACATTGTTTCCAGGAAGACTAATATGCAAATTCATCTAGAAGATTGGGATTTGGGCAGTTATCTTCTTTGATCTGGCTTCTCATTCAGTATGATGGATTTTCTTTGACATTCAAGAAACTGATAAGTGAACATTTCATAAGTAAGCTCACTTTGGTCTCTCTGAGTCATGGGCCAGTTGGCTTGTTCTCTGAAAGAATACACTAGCTGACTTATGATTATGTTTCATATGTCTTAGTTTTAACTCCTCATCTTTGATCCTGAGAATTCATTTTTTTCCTGTAACTTTCTTTCTTCATCTGCAAAGTGACAAGGTTCACTCTTTTTTTTTTTTTTTTTGTATTTTAGCACAGAGTCTACAGGGTCTACATGGTCTCACTATGTACATCGGACTCATAGTGATCCACCTGTGTTCAGCCTTCCCAGTGCTGGGATTACAGGTGTGCAACCTGTAAGCTCAGTCTTGGTGGTTGGCTAGACACTCCTGGGGTGGGGCAGGCATGGTATGTGGTACTGGGGATTGAATCTAGGTCCTTGCACTTGCCTAGGCAGGAGCTTAGACCACTGAATTATCTCCATGGTCCAGAGATATATATATATATATATATATATATATATATATATATATATATATATATATATAAAATTTTGAGAGTGTCTCTTTTAGTTGCTAAAGTGCTCGGGCATATGTTGCAATTACAGGCATGAACTTCTTGGTGGGAACCTAGGCCTATGCTAGACAAACACTCTATCACTAAGCTACACAACTCCAATTCCTGAGTTGGATATCTTCAGAAATGCTGATAAAGAGATATTGATTGAATACTGACCATTTCACTTGATAAGACAAGCTACCATAACTTAACTGTATTTTAGGGCCTCTACAGCCTTATACATGGCCAGACATATAAAAATGTTTGGTGTTTATAAGTAGGACTGGAACTCTGTTTTAGAGTTCCAGGGGCAGATGTGTTAGTG
>PVJA010023210.1:0-33285 GCA_004027025.1 Myocastor coypus | reverse complement strand
CTATCCTCCTGGATTGCTCCAACCTCCTCTCTGCCATTAACCCGTTTTGGTCATTCCTAGAAGCTGTGCCTGGATGTAGATCAACCCCCTCACTCTCACTTCAGACCTCTCAGTAGCTCTCATGCCTAGGCAGGCATTCCTAGTTACTTTCTAACATCCTGTCCTATGCATGAACTGTTTAAGGCTCTCTTGTTAATACTGTAGGCAAAGAACTGCAGAAGGCCTATTACATGATTGGTGTTCAATAAACAATAATTAGTGGATGAATGACTTTTTTACTAACCAGCCCTTCAGCTCTGAGTTAATGATACAAAGTGGGAACCGTTGAGTTTATGAGTAAGACAGCCCTAGGTTCCTATGCCAGCTCTACAGATCGCCACCTACAAGGTCCTAGGAAACAGAGGACAACTTTTCAAGGCTCCATTTCTAATGCTGCCCCAGCACAATAAGCCTTTTATTTCACAGAGTTGTTGTGAACACTAAACTCATGTTACCTATGAATAGCCAGAACACTATATTATTTTTTATTTTTTAAAATCCAGGAATACAACTTGGTTACTGCTTGGTCAGTAAATATTATCACTGCCTTAACCTTCAGGTCACCCAAGTCATTTCTGAACTGCTTTATTTGGACAGCTCCATAAATAAGGCCAGTTCACTCAGGGCCTTCCCTTACCACTCCAACAGGGTGGCAAGCTGCTGATGACATCTGTAACCCCAAGGCCATGGGTGCTGCTTCTAGGACATGCAGGCACTTGATGAGATCAAGTCCAACAATCTAAAGAACACAGCTTGTCCCTTTCCAGGATTACTGAATGACGAGAGAAAACCATTATGGATGTTCTACAGTACAGACCCCAGGCTTACAGTCTGAAATATGTGCCAGTTCATGCCCACTGTACTGTAACACCTGCTGCTACCGCCTAAAGATTCAGAAGAGCTTCTTACTGTTTCTGTTTTACACTTTATGACTGCTGCATTAAGGGAAATATCATATTTTGTAAGAAGAAAGAGAGACAGAAGAGTAAGAGAGAGTGAGGGGAAAAGGGAAACTTAGAACTTGCCCAGTTTCACTACGAATTCAACAGATCATTGCTTTACTGATTTTGTGTCACAATTCAATCTCCCCACTTCCCCAAAAGATAAGAAATAGCACACAGAATTCCACACAGTTAGGCCAACCAGTGGCTTTGGAAACACTACAAAGCAGAGTAAGATGGCTTTTATAATTGAAACTCTTCAGCTATTTAACAAGTCAATTGTGGCAGCTAGATACCCACTTTAAAAGTCTGGATCACAGCTTTTCATACATCCCAACAGAGCTAAACCTGGGTTCCTGGGTCTTCATTCTTCGAGTATTACTGACTGAAAGTCATAAGGGTTCTTTCTGTCCTTTCATAGCAGTCAGGAAATCCAGAACCTTCGAGGGTCATGGGCCCCATGCTGAGTAGCGTTCTCATGCAAGGATCACTTGGCGGTGCCGCAGGAGGCAGGCAAGAGCTGGCCCTCTTTGCAGATAGGCAGGAGCTCATCTTTGCAGACTTTATTTTGTCAGGCAATACATGTTCCAACTCAGAGAAGATGTTTTTCATCTTATCCAAGGTGGTCAGCTTCCTATTACACTTTCAAAGGACTAGAGCTTTTAACAAAAAAAAAAAAAAAAAATTTTTTTTTTTTTTTTAGTTTCAGAGATAGGATCTTGCTATGTTGTTCTGGTTAAATTTGAACTCCTCGGGTCCAGTGAGTGACACTCCTGCCTTTGCCTCCAGGGTAGCTGAGACTACAGAAATGTGCCACTGTGCCCTGCTTATCCTGGAACTCTTATAGATTAGGACCTAAAATATATGACTTAGGTTTACTCACAGCAAGTCCTAGAAAATTAATACAGAATGATTTTTAAAATATCTCTTGAAATGTACCAACATCATGTTTAAAAATGTCCCCTTCCAGTTTAAAATGAATGATCTAACATCTAAACATAGATTATTTCCTTACAAAAAATGAAACAAGTGATAAGAAATTATATTTATGACTTTAAAAATGTCTTTTTAAAGTATATAAATTTTGTTTTCTTTCTATACAGCTTAGGTCTTCATAAACCTACAAATGAGTAAATGGAGCACTTAAATCAATTCCATAAAATATCTTTGTTCCTCCAGACTAAGACCTCATATTCAAAGTATAATCCCAAGTGATTTTTTATGACCACGTTATAAACCCCTCTGAAAAGGAGGTTTACAATGGAAGTGTTGACATCATGTTAACTATTGCTTTGCAAACTGAGCCCAGTAATCAAAGCCCATTATATTTATGAGGCAGGTAAACGTCTGTACCCATTAATCACATAGCCGTTTTGACAGATTCTAAGTTTGAGGTGCAGTAAAATTAATGCATCCCATTTCTTGCATCACTGATACCAAGAAGAAAATCTGCAAGCCTTTTATAATTTTAAGGTTTCCATGTTTTTACAGATTGGGAAAACAGCCTTGCCAAAATGTTTCATTTCTTTACACTTGCTGTGGTCATTCTTTGCACATTTGCAAATTACCAGAGAAGATTTTTCTGTCCCATAGATAATTCATGAGAATTGCATGCGTTTGCACAAACATAGCCCTTAATAGGTAAGCATTACAAGAATAAATCTTATGTATCCATATGCCTAGCCTACACTGAAGGTGAAGTACATTGTGATTAATTACCACAAGAATATTCCACTCCTAAATTACAATCCAATGTCCCTGTATAAAACAATCTAAAATGTCAGCACTCTGCATTTATGACATCATGCCATCCCAATAATTCTGTTTTACAAGTAAATTCCTATTATATATTAATAAGGGCTGTTGGTAGCTAAACATCTTACCTCCCCAGTAATGACTCAGTTGAAGGCAATTAGGGCAGCCAGGTGCAGCAGAGCTGGGCACTCATAAAAGTTTTTAAATTTTACTATTTCCGTTTGATTTTGGGAGGTGCATTCCAATCTGCCCAAATTAAAAAGAAAGCAATGCCAATATTTTCAGCTGCTGTGTGTTCTGACCATTACTGATAAAGCCCTTTAATATTTTCTTGCTCCTTAGAAGTCTATGATCTGAGGAGTTCAAGTTTCGCCCAGAGTATCTATATTTCATAGCCTGGCACAGTGGCCACTTCACACATGCACACACAGACACGCACTCACACATTCACGTGGTCCCAGGGTAACAGAGCTGCACCTTCATTTAAGACTTTCTGAGGCAGCCCTGAGCAGTAAAATTGATGCATGAAAGAAAGAACTTTACTCACTTTGTTAACATGTTTTTGTTGTAATTAGTTTGGGTCAGGAGAGGAGACATCAAATTAAAGTTTTATGTCATAATAGGAGCGATGATTTTCCCATTACAAGAAAATCAATTTCCTTCTACAAACTACAAACACTACATAAAAGAATTAATAAGTGTAAAGACTTAACACATCTGAAGCAAGAGAAAAGGTTACCTCTGATGATGACAAATATCCTTAGAAGAATTTTAAAAAGACTTAACAACTTCCTTGCAGTAGTATTGTAAGGTTGATATGCCCTGGGAAAATTTCCTACCACTCAGCAAACACAGATCCCATTATATTTTCTCTATAGTCTATAATTCACACTAACCAATTTAATTCAGTTTTTTAAAAACAGCTGAATGTTATAAACAATTACTTCTATGATACCAAATGACAGATTCAATTGTTTTATATTTTCAACAAGTCACATGGCTACTGTAGACAAACTAAAGTATGAAGAAGCTACCAATTAAAGAATGAAGAACACCCTTAAGAGCTAGGTAAGTCATGCTTCTGTGGAGAGAAAGGATCTCACTTGGGCTCCAACAATACCCTAGCCAGAAGCACCCTAGGAAGTGAATTTTGACAGGTGGCTCAGTCCAAGAGCCCCTTTAAAAGTGGAAAACCATATTGTATTCCACTTCAGAAGGCAAGGTATACATGTACTACATCTGAGAACGATCCTCAAAAGTGACTGTTAATTTTCTTTGTTGGCTTCTGGGTATTTTCTTTTTTGTTTGCTTTTAGTTTTTTGAGGAAAACTTATATTTAACAGGACAGAATTTTTTAAAAAGTGCATTATTACTTCTAAAAATAGCACAGCTCAGAAGTACACTGGTAGTTCACATTAATAACCAACCTCCCCAGGGTCAGTGTGTTTGTGAGGGGTGGTTCCATAAAATGGAAACTCCTCAGATAGTTAATCATATTTTGCTTCTCAGCAGAGAGGATTTTGTCAAAAGCCTGTTTATATAGAATGGTAAGCTTCAAAACAGAATCCTGTGACCCATTTTCTCATTTTTCTCAGAATTACAAACCAGGAATGATGTAGGAAGGGACTGTCTGTCTATATGGGAACAAGGGGTAGAAAATCTAGCCTTCCTATTTTCCTACCCCTTGTATGCTTCCTCTCTGATTTTGCTTCATCAGCTACTATCCTCAAGACTTTTTAAATTTTAGATTTAAAGGGGAAAAAAATCATAATCAGCATTATCTTTTCCATCGCTGGGTTTGTTTGGTTTTTCCTTCCTTTGTGGAAATTTGGGAAGAAAGGGGGTTTGACAAAGGGCTTTTATTTCTTTCAACCCATGACCTGGACCAGTTCCTGCCTCCCAGTAGGTATTTCTTTGCCAGCTTTAGAACTACATCTGTTGCCCCCACAAGCAGACTGAGTCTGATGGAGGTCTGAGACAAGCTGCAGGGTTACTCAAGGCTAACATCGATATGACTACAATTCAATGTGAAAAGGGTGGCAATGCAGGGACCTGGTGGCTGAAAACAGTTCTGTCTGATATCCAGTTGCACAACTTCCATTCCTTTTTTTTTTTTTTTTTTTTTTTGGTGGGACCAGGGTTCGAACTCACAACCTTGCACTTGCCCAGCAGGCACTTGTGCCTCAGAGCTATCTCCCCAGCCCTTCCATTACTTTTTAAACTCCGAATTCTACTATGTTTTGTAACTTTCTCTCTCTCTCTCTTTCTCTCTCTCTCTCTCTCTCTCTCTCTCTCTCTCTCTCTCTCTCTCTCTCTCTCTCTCCTCTCTCTTTCTCCCATATAGCTTTTTAAAAATTATTATTATGAGACATTTTGCTTAGGAGCTAGCCTTCCTGCTGGCTCTCCATATTATATTAGAACACTTATCAATGCATCAATAAATGTTACTGGTCCGTCTCTTGTCATTTAGGTAGGTATAAGCAGTTTTCAGGTAATTAAATCAAGAGATTCCACTGTGAAACACATCTTTCCTTTCCCTAATTGCACATGAAAACCTAAGAAAGTCCCAACTTGAATGGTAGTGTTTCCTGACAGTGATCAAAGTTAGAAGTGCCTGTGTCTAGCCAGGTTTGTTTAAACATTGTCTCCTTTTTCTTTTCTTTACAAAGTGCACCCTATCCTCCCCTAGAGAGGGTGGGCTCTGGTCCTCCTCTTCCAGCAGTCCATAATCGCTACCTGTCAAAGCATCATTATTCCACACATCCCCATTTTGTTGTCTTGTGTATTTCTTTAAAACACAAAGAGAATGGACACTTACGTGAGTTTATCTAGTTCCTCTCTGAATAAACGCATTCTTTAAGTCAGTTAACCCCTTTTTCTTAGGTAACAATTTTGTCAACATGTTTAAACTAGTGCATTGGTCAAATTGTTAGAACTACACATATACATTACATCTTTTCAAACACCACCAATTTTCAACAAGAATGAAAATGCTGCCCATAGTCTCATATCTAATTTGGATGTGCTGGGTGGGGCTGGGGAGATAGCTCCATGGCACAAGTGCCTGCCTGGCAAGTGCGGGCCGTGAGTTCAAACCTTGGTCCCGCAAAAAACAAACAACAACAAAAAATCTAATTTGGATATGACTTGTTATCATATCACTTTCCAGTAGAAATGGAAAAAAAAAACAGATTTTTTTAAAGAGTGAATAAAGCAAAAATAGTACTGGATATTTAACAAAACTTGAAATAAACATAAGTAGCCATAGCATCTTCCATGCTATACACTGCCCACTGATGTTCTGTATGTATATATCAAAGCCATGCATAGCCAAAGAAAGAATAGGTGAGGTCTCATATAATGAGTCTTTTCTCAAAATGTAGATGTTGAAATCCTAATCTTTAATGTGACAGTATTCCTAAATGAGGGCCGCAGAAGGTTATCAGGTTATGAATGTAGAATCCCCTCTCATGATGAGATTAAGAAGAAACATAAGAAGCTTGCTTTCTTTTGTCTCCCCAAGTAATGACAAAGCAAAAACAACCATCTACAAACCAACAGGTCTCAACTGTTGAATCCTCAACCAAACCCAACTGTTTTGGAAACTTATCCTCAGACTGCTCAGCCTCTAAAACTATGAGAAATAAACAAACAAGCACCAGTCTTTGAGACTTCATTCCAGCAGTCTGAACTAAGACAAGAGGTGATACTGAAAATAACATATATATATATATATATATATATATATATATATATATATATATATATATATATATTTTTTTTTTTTTTTTTAAAGGTGATACTGAGAAGTGGGTGATGCTTTAACAAAAACAAATGTGGAAACAGCTCTGGAACCTGCTAATGAGAAAAGGCCATCCTTGTTATGGAGTGGCAAAAAAATAAAATAAAATAAAATAAAAGGCTGAAATGTGTTCATGTTTCGATACTTTGTGGAAGGTAGTTAATAAGCAACTTAGGCTACAAGGCTGAGGAAATTTCAGTGAAGTGCTGAAGGAGCAACTTGTTCTTTCTGACTTCTCAGAGCAAAATCTGAGACCAGAGAAACTGACTGAGACATGAAGGACGCAAGAAATTCAGCGGATAATTATAATATTCACACTCAAAGCCCACACTGGATTTGGGTCTGACTGTTCTAATCAGTGGTATGATTATACCACTGAATTTGTTTTGAGTTTCTTGAAGTCCATGTTGGACTTGGGCCCCCAAGAATCAAACCACAGGCACCCTCAAATCTATCACAATACTCGTGTCAGGCAAGAGCTCCGTGTCAGAGCCAGCCTGCCAAAGCTTCCATCCCTATATCCACTGTGGATACTGGTAGTGTCTTAACTTCTATAAACCATTGTCTCTAGCTTTAAAATCAGTTTAATGACTGAACTTCCTGAATCGGGCTGCAGAGAAGATGAAATAAGACACAGCCTGTATAGTGTCTCCAGTGCCAAGCACAACTTACAAACTCAGGGAATAGGAACTGCCAGCATCATTGCCTTCCTCATGAACTTCTCTGCTTATCAAAGATGCTGATGTCTAAAGTAAACTTTTAGTGCTGAGCATTCCAATTTCCTCAATAGTTGCTTAACCTGTTTATTATTCCCTTAAATATTGCCAAATTAAGCCATAAGAATGTCCAGTTAACTTCAAGGGCAAGTTCTAGATCATTTACATGCCGAAGGGTTCTAACGCACTGCTAACAGTGGACACCTCCCTGTTCCATTTAGATGAGTAAGGTGTTGGAATTACCTCATCCAAGCTTGACAACTTCTAGGTAACTCCTGTATCAGAGAAGGCCAGAAGGAAGCTCAGTTGCTTAGCTTAGCCAAGGCCATAGGCCTGGTGACTGGTAGGGTGTGGAATGGAACCAAGTTACCTGCCTTGTACCTACACCTTCTCATCTCACATGTTTCCTTCCTTTCTTCATATTGATGTTTTTGGTATTCTATACACATTTCTGTTTTAGTTAAAAGTTAATTAGAATTATTACTTGTTTTCCATCAGAATAATGTTACTCTTATTTTTACACTTACAAGAACTGTGTTTTATTACATTAAACTTCAATTTTTCATTATGTCTCCAACAGAAGTCTGTATTTTCATGAATATTTAATGTTTCCCTCTAAAAGTCATGTTATTTTTTGCCATTATTAAAAGCCATGGTTGTTAAATGAGGTATTTATGAGGTTCTTTCTTTGCTCCCAGTGTGCTGCCATAACAATTTTCACCACTGAGAACATTCTTAAAATACTTTAGATTTTTTACTTAGGCATTATTTCTATTAAATCCATTTTTAGAGAAAGTGAAAGTTTTACTTTCTTATGTGCTCTTAAAATCAACAATACTTATTTGGGGGGGGGGGAAAGAATCCTGAAGATCTCAATGTGAGTTTAAATACATATAAAATGAAATCAAAGGAAACTCTGTTTAATGTAAAATGTTATTATTTTTTATTTCTAACACTCGAGTAGTCATTGTGTATATAACCCATCTAGATACAGTGTTCTTTTGTTATAATGTGCTCTTTAATTGCATTGATTAGAGAACTTAAAGAACTCATACCTTTTTATCTTAGCATGCCAATAGGTGAAAACTTGGTAAAAAATCAACTTGGCAATAAAACTCATGAAGTCCAAGGGTATTATAGTGGGAAAATTTATTTTTAATTAATTAATTAATTAACTAATTGCTATGATGGCTTAATTACACAAGTGCATTCAGCAACATTCAACTTCCAGTTCAAAGAAATTAAGGTTCTGGGAGTCTTTATGATAAATTCTTTTTTCCTCACATTGAGAGTATATCTGACCTATTAGACATGACTTCAAGTACAATCATATACATCTCAGCATTGTTTTGTAACATATCAAGCGCACTCACCTGATAACGGTTTTGAGACTACTGAATATAACTGGCTTCAAGCTATTTTCTAAAAACATGGCAGCTATAATCTAAGTTCCGACACTTATGTTAGGGAAAAGAAGGCAAAGAATCGCACCAACCAGTGCTACAGGAGACAATGGAGACTGAGACTGCTTTAATGAATGAGATCACCTTATTTTGCCTTCTGTTTAGTGAAAATTCATGGTTGAACTGATCTTTGCAGTTATATTGTCTGTTCAGAAAACAGAAAGTAATTTTTTTTTCTTTTTGCGGGACTGAGGTTCAAACTCACAACCTTGCACTTGTCAGGCAGGCACTTGTGCCACAGAGCTATTTCCCTGGCCCCAACAGCAAGTAATTTAAGTTCAAAAAATTAATATAAGGAGGGAAAGAGATTGCCTCAACTACTTTATAAAGCAGCTATTGGAAATTTCTATTTAGAGAAAAATGATCAATTATAACTGCAATATCTTTACTAAAACATGTTCCTTAAAGATTTCTATCAGGTATTCTAATAATCATGTGCATTAGAAGTACACAAAAGGTACATCTTCGATTTAAAAGTATTTAACTTGAAAGTGGGGTTTTTTGCTTGTTTACTCGTTTGTTTTGTATTTTAGGACAGGGTCTGCAGAGTCTCATCATATAGATTGGACTCATAGTGGTTCTCCTAAATTCAGCCTCCCCAGTGCTGCAGGGATTACAGGTGTGCCACCATGACCAGTCTCAATCGATGCCTGAGATTGAACTCTGGCCATTATGCTCTGCCTGAGCTAGTGCTTTAGTCCACTGAGCTATCTGGCTGGCCCTTGAAAACAATTTTAATTGGGATATTTTAGTACTTCAATCTGACTTATCACCTCTCTTCCCACCATTAATCAGGATTGTGAATTTAAAGTTAAAAACAAACAAAAAGTACTGACTGAATAACTCCAAATGATTATCTGGAACCTGGATTCTTGATCAGTTGCCACTTAAACATCTTCTTTTTAATTTGCTACTAATTCCTCCCAACAGATGACAATTTCAGTTTGTTAGTATCTAGTCAGCTTTACCAGGCAGTGAGGTCAGAGTTTTTTCCTATTGATATATAATAAAGTTAGCAGATCACTGTCCCTTAGGGGAAAAGGAGAGGAGCCCAACAATGGTACAGAATTTCCACCTAATTCCACTGAGCCCACACACTCCCAAAAAGACAGGTGTGTGCGTACTATTGAAATGCTGCAGTGCCCTGCTGTGGCAATGCCCACAGGCAAGCTGATTCTGTGGTTGGACCACTGACAACACAGAAAGGGATGTGTAGCAGAAGCCAAAGTGGAAAGCATGAACTCAGTGCTCAGTAAAACTCACAGCTTCCCCTTCAGCTGCCTGGACATACATTCACAAATGCTTCTCAGTGCTACAAGCATCCTGGCCCTAATGCGCTCCTACAATCTTGCGAAAGTACTTTACAGACAGTTTCATGTAAACACATAAATAAGACATTCCAACCAGTGACAAACGTGCCCCGGTCTTGGAAGTGGGCAGAAGGACAAACACTCAAGTCAAGGTAAGGGCCTGAAACATGGCAGTACGCAGAAACAGGCAGTGCAGTCCTGTGAGACAGAAGTCAGCATTTTGTCAGCTCTACAGCAATAGACATTTGCATTTTTCATTCTAATCAAGAAAATATACACACTGATATCTGTCCTTCCCTTTTCTCTAATGTTCCCCTACAGTGGAGAGCTATTTGTCAGCTTCCAGGGTTCACAGCTAGCCAATGGGTGAACACGAACTGAAGGACTTGCTCCTCAGATGTCACCATCGTGCCAGGCCCCACTCTCTCAGAGCTGATCTACCTGCCCACTGCTGAGGTACCAAAGGCCTGGCTGGCCTGGTTTCTACTCTGAAATATCAGTGAACTTGTTTGTCTTGCCCTCTCATATACAGTAATAAACTCTGTTTTCAGATTACCATCTGGTGAAAAGCAACAGCTTATCTTATAAAAATGCCACTAGGAAAAAAATGAATCATTAGGAATGTGGCCTTCAGAAATTTCTAGAAACAGGAAATTTGGTCAAACAGATCCAAATTCTCTCCTCTGTTCAAAACACTAGCTTCGCCTGCACTTCCTTCAAGTTTCTGCTCCTGGTTTTTTAATAAACCCTTCTGCCCTCCACTGACTTCCTGCCAATGCCTCTTGGTAAGGCAGAGGTGAGGAAATACATAGGCATGTATCTGAAGTCCTATCAAGAAAGAAGCCCCACCCTAAAAATCTGACATCCCAGAGAGGTGCCCAGTGTCTAGTGACTGTTTGGGTTTATCTTGGTCATCCATGTTTCTCACATTCTGAGGTTGAGAAACTCCCTCCAGCTCCTCCCAGACTCCTCCCTGCATGGTTCCTTCCCTTCTCTTCATCCTCAGCCTAGTCCTCCAGGACAGACTCTGCTTCCTCCAACATGCAGCCAAGGTCTCCGCTGGAATTCCCAAGGATATGAAGGTGAATCACTCAGCTTGGGTTGCCATAACCAAAACCTTGGGGTGGCTGGCCTTAGCAGCAGAGCAGTTCTGGAGGCAGCAGTCCAAGGTCACTGCGACAAAAGAAGGCTGACATCTGCTGAGGCCTCTTTTCCTGGCTTATAGTCAGCAGGCAGCGTTTGTGCTGTGTCACATGGGTGAGAGTAAGAGCTCTGATGTCTCTTCCTCCCTTTTTGCTTCCCCATGTGGTAATGGGGATTGAACCCTGGGCCTCTGTACTGACCAACAGCCTCAGCCCATTTTTTCTCTTTGTATTTTTGAGACAGGTTCTCACTAAGTCATTACATGGCTCAAGCTGGGCTGAAATTTACAACCCTCCTGCCTCAGCCTCCCATAGTACTGGAATTACAGGCATGTAATTATGCTCACATTTTCCCCTTCTTACAAGGGGACCACTGCTGGGGAGTCAGAGTCCTATCCTTATGACCTCATTTATACTTTATCATTGCCCTCCCAGGCTCCAGTTCTAAGGGGTTCAACATGTGAGCTTTGGGAAAAACAACTATGCAGTCCACAACAGAGGAAGAAAGGTGTGTGACAAGAGGCTGAAAGAGAGAAGGTGACAGGACTTGAGGCAAGGGGGTGCGGACTGCGCCTGGAGAAAAAAGGAACTGGGAAGTAGGTGGGCCACAGGGTAGGGCAGCCCGACTGGATCTGTAGTGTGAAAATTCTGTGTAAAACACAGCATGGCTGGTTGCGGAGCGCGGTGCACGGCAACAGAAGGCAGCCTTTCGCTGCTGTTCTCTGAAATCACAAACCCTCAGCTAGACTGTGGGACACAGGGATAATTTTTACCCTTTGGGCACAAAAAAAGTAACTGAATTCCTACACACACCATGAAAAACTTACTGTGTGTTAGAGAGCTACGGAAAATCATAAGATGAAATATACATCTTTAAATGCATTAATAGGGGGCTGGGGAGATAGCTCCGAGGCACAAGTGCCTGCTGGGCAAGTGCAAGGTCGTGAGTTCGAACCCCGGTCCCACAAAAAAAAAAAAAAAAAAATCCATTAATAACTTATAAAGACATACTTGTTGATGAGGTCAATCTGTAAAAATGGAAGGCAGCTCTAATCTATTCTGGACAGTTTTTCTCACTAGACAATATTCAGTGTGTTTTAAAAAGCCCTGGCATTTCCAATTAAATTTTTTTTTTTTAATTCTCAAATCACATCTCAAACTGATGAATATTCTGGCTCTTGGAGAAACACAGCAGCAAGAATTAAAAAAAAAAAAACAACAAAAAAAAAAAAAACACTGTCTTACACTGCCCTCTGGTGGCCACTTGAGCACATTTCAAGTTACTGAGTTGACTAAATTGCCAAAACAGAGCCCAGTATTTTGAACTAGCAAATTTAAGACTAATTACTAAAAACAGGTTGTGGAAAATATTACCAAGCAGCTTAAATACCATCTGCACCATATCAGGCACACATCTCTAATGAAAAGGGTGCATGTGTGGGAGGGGTGGTGCCAAACACATCTGCCAACCTAATATAGAAGTTTTAACTCACTCTTTAAAATATGGATTAAATTCACAATAACGCCTTTAAATGAACCCCCTTCCCACCCAACTCTTGCCATGCCAACCACCTTTTTGGAAAACAAACAAATACAGCCAAAAAATATTAAATCTTGGCTTCCACCATTGCATTTCGACCTCTGCTTAAATCAGCTCAGTAATAAATAACTGCATGTTACCACAGTTTAAAAATTTTATTTTCTAAGCTGAGACTTTTTTTAATTTAGAAGCTGCTAATTTGCCAGAATGTTGCTGGAAAACATACCATTTGTTTAAACACACACAGCATCAGCCTCCATTAAAATGATTACAGCATCATTCGAAAGTCCAAAGCATTTATTAGGTGCCTCTAATTCCTCAGAGCATTTGACTGAGCCCTGTATAAGTGAGCTAAGCCAAATGCTTGCCTCAGAGCTTGTTTCCCAAAATAGATGAAGTAGTGCACACTGACACAATGGAACAAACTGTACAGGTACATTCACTTAAGCAAGTGTACCTACATTTTGTCTGAATGCAAAATAAAAGGGAGAGATCTATGAGCTGGATATTTATAAAGGGTGGGGTGGGTGCCTAAGCGCCAGGCAGGAGATCTCTGCGAGATAGGATTCAGGCAGCCAGAGGAGGGGGGAGCAAAGCTGCAGACAAGACAAGCAAGCCCCAGGCTTGCTCAGCTCTGAGGGGCCACGGCTCAGCAGAAGCCGGACAGTGACAGAACACAGACCTCCGAGACTCCGTGAGTTCAGTGCCCACTCAGCAACTCCCTTCGCCAAGCAGGGTGATGTGTCTGGCTCCCAGCCTCCCCAGATAAGAAGCAGTGGGAGCTTTTCAGGTAGAGGCAGGCAGCGGCCTCCAAGGCACCAGCCAGCTGCGGCCTCAAGTTTACACTTGGCTCTTTGGCACTTCTATTTACTTTTTACTCAACAAATACTTAACTACAGACCAACTCTCTTTGTAAATATTAACTCATTAAATTCTCAAAGCCATTCTACAATATATGTTAAATCCTCAATTTTACATAGGAGGCCCTTGACACTTTCACACAACAGATAAATGACAGAGCCAGGGGTCGAAACCAGGCATCTGCTGAGTTTGAACTCCTGACCACGATACTGCCTTATATGACACAAAGCACAGCATAACCCCATAGAGAAAGCTGCCTACTGTGTAGTCAGGGGAGGCTAAATCATGAGGAAAGGACTGACCTCCAAGCCTCAGAGGCTACAGTCACACTTGTTTTTTCTTGCTCACACATTACTTTTCCACCGAAGATTGGTGGGGGCCAAGGGCTGCATCCGCAGTCAGCACTTAGCGATCCATGCTTGTCATGGCTTACGTGTAGGTGCCTCTGCAAAGCCTCATGTGCTCCAGAGCTGGGGCTTTGGTATGTGTGTGATACTGCATCATGGGTGTTCGGTGCTGGATTGCCCCACCTGTTGGCTTCTGCCTTACTGAAAAAGGAAAACCCATCCTGGGTGTGGGCAGCACCAACCAATAGGCTTGTGGCTGGATGGCAAGTGGTGCTGCCCGCCCGCCCCCACCCTGCTGTGCACTATTCTCTCTTCAATGCCCTTCTGCACTGCTGCCTTCCTCGGGGCCTGCTGACTATTGACTGAAACCTCTATAAACTGGGAGCTAAAATTAACCTTTCCTATTTTAACTTACGGGTATCTAGTATTTTGTCTCAGCAGTTAAGAACATAACTAAGACAAGGTTGACAGGTCAGGCACCAGAGCTGTAAATTATGCTAAAAGGACAAGGGAGCTCCAGACTTTCGGGTCAGCAATTATTTGCTTTGGCTAAGAGGTGGCACGTGCCATTTCCTTCTTGGAATTCTAGCCAGAATTCATTACAGACACCCACATTTCTTGATATGTCAGTCATCTGAACCAATCAAAATACTCAACACCAGTCAAGAGGCTGGAAAGGGTAACTCCAGTAAGCAACCAAAAGGAGGGAGAAATGGAAATGGCTGGACAAGCTACCAAAAAAATTTTCCACACACACACAGGAACAACTAATTCTTCTTAGGACACTCTGGGCTACTCTAAAGGGTTCCCACGTGGAGTTGGTTTTCTGTATCCAGTAAGGGGGTCTACACATGGCCAGGCAGCCCTTCTGCCAGCACGGAATCCTGCATGCGTTCAGCACCCATTTCCCAAGTGCTCACTGCACAACCTTCTAGTCCTGTTCAGAAGCGCAGGAACATACACATGGAAAGCTTGGGAACATGCTGTGTGTGGTACATGACGACACGGAGGCTGAGGGAGAACAACCACAAGTTTGAGGACAGCCTGGGCAATTTAGGGAGACCCCACCTCAACGTAAAAAAAAAAATCAAGGGAAATTGTCACACAGCGCCACAGCACAAAAATAGAAACTTGGTAACAATGACAAATATACAGGCTGGAAACTGAACCCAGCTCAGGCATCGGAGCATAAAAACACGTCAATAGAACAACTGATATATGTGTCCTGAAGGAAATAAAATCTTCATATTGCATTTAAATGAAAGGATAGCATGACGGGAGCCCGGATTCAAAGGGAAAATGGGCTCAGCAGGACTCAGCAGGAAGGCTGGTGTCCACAGCAGAGGGTACTTTCCAGAAAAAAGGGCACAAAAGAAATGCCTATGGGGGCCTCTTAGGATGGCTCAGTGGTCTAAAGCGCCTGCTTAGGAAAGCCTAGGCGGCTGCAGGGACCACGGTTCTATCCCCGGCACCACATGCTGCGCCAGCCCTGCCCTCAGGGCAGGCTGAGCCGGCCATAAAAATAAACAAATGAACAAACAAAAGTTGTGAAACAAGAAAATAAATAAATAAACAAACAAACAAATAAATAAATAAATAAATAAAATAAAGAGATGCCTATGACGGTGTGTGAAGGCTGGTCCCATGACCACATCTGGGCACCATGCTATAGAACACTCAATTAACAGATCTGCTAAGAAAGCATCAGCCTAAAGCCCAACGTATCAGCCTAAAGCCCAACGTATCTTATTGCCATTAGAGTGACTTAGTGAAATGTGGCAGTGTGCTGCCTGATAATGAAAACTTCACAGTGTAATTTTGTTGACTTGCAAAGAAGGGTGAGAACGTAAGTATAAAGTAAAGTGGCTTTATCAGAGAACAATACTCTACTTAGGCTGAAAGCTGAATGTGAAATTCAAATTTTTACCTGGAGGAAAAACACTGGAAGGAACATACACTAGAAGGTTTAGATTTGAGAAATCATTTATAATTAAGAAGTTCATTCCTGGGCCTGCTGTGCTAGCCCCAACTCCGGGGCGCACTGAGATGGCAACTGAGACTGGGCGTGGGGGTGTACACCTGTAATTTCAGCTCTTGGGAGGCTGTGAATAGGCGGACCACAATGAGCCCAATCTAGTAGTGAGACCCTGAACACCCGTAGACCCTTCCCTAAAATACAAGAAGCAAACAAAAAGAATGAGAAGTGCTACATTCCTAGACATATGGTATAGGTCCCTATACTGTTTTACACATTCAAGAATCTTAGAACTAAAAAACAGAATCCAGGGGACTGGGGAGATAGCTCCATGGCCCAAGCGCCTGCCTGACAAGTGCAAGGTCATGAGTTCTAAATAAATAAATAACAGAATGTAAACATCCAGTCCAGGCACGGCATACCATAGAAAAATCTGAGGTGCTGTGAGATAACAGGTACTTGTTCAAGGCTATGCTTGAACCAAACAGGGCTTTGCACCCAGCTCCCAGGCTTCTATATCTATGCCTCTCCCATTTCACACCTATTTCTAAATAAAAGCATGGGCAGCAATGCAGCATAAGCATCAATAAACCTACAACGTGGCTAATGGCAGTGTTGGCAAATACAGGTTCAACATGCGAGTGAGAATAAGGGCTACTTAATTTTTAAATCCATTTTTATCTAAAAGGCAAATATCTTCTGTCAATTAACAATTAAGTCAAGGAAGAGTCTTCCTGCCTTTCATTATTATTTTTTTTTTATTATCATGAAATCAAGTCAGCAAGTGCACCAGTGTTTGTTCATTTTTCTTGTAAATGAAACAATTCATATTCAGTTGGGCTATATTTCCATTTTCAAATAACAAAGGCTAATTTTTCTCCTTATTGCCTTTACCTGAGAGTCATGAGCTAAGAATAAACATTATCAAGGCCATTTAAGTTAAAAAAAAAAAAAATACTACTCTGGGAACAAGTGTGACAGGATTTAGCTGGGAATACTGGTAGCTCTGGGCTTATAGCCCCTCTCTTCAGGGACATTCGAAGGCTGCAGAGAGGTATGAGTACACCCACAGACCTCTGAGACTTGGGTCTTAAAACGCCACTCTGACATGGATGGGATGCCCTTCTGAATCAATCAAGGGACCATGGTATTTTGGTACTACGTTTGTTTTCAGCACTAGTGATTAAGCTCAGGGCCTTCACACTGACCTACATCCCTAGCCTTTCTTTTAGTCTGACTTTGAGACAGGGTCTCACAGGCTGGTCATGAACTTGCAATCCACCTGCCTCAGCCTAGCAGAGTTCTGAGCCGACGGGCATGCACCACGATACCCAGCTGGGATGGCACTTCTGAGTAATCGCCAAGGCTGACACAAGCTAGTAAGTCCAAGCCAACCCCAGAAGAGCCTGAAAGCCCAAGAGGGAAGGCTGCAGCTAAGAGCCAGCAAGGAAGGGCAGGCTCTCAGGTAGAGACAGGAGGCACGCTGGAGGCAAGAAGTCGTTTTTATACTATGTATTAGACATGAGGTGTTGGTTGCAGGGTGAGGACAGGGAAGCTGCCTTCATGGGGTCACATTTAGGGCCACCTAACCCTAACACCACCCCCAGGTGGTCCCAAGCCCCCTGCCCAAGTATCTACTTTGTGCTCTCTGACACGCACTCACTTGGATTCCTAGTAGAAAAGAGCAGCAAGGTTCCCAATAAGGCTGTTTATAGATCTCCAGTGGTGAAGCAGTAGCGTCGAAAATCATTTTGAATACATCTAAATTTCCCTGATCCTTATGCTTTGAACGATACCAACTATAGAAAAGGCTCAAAAATATTTTACTGGCTGATGACAACCTTGGGGTTTCAAAGGGTCACAAGCCAATGAGTTCTGCGCTAGAATAAGCTGGTTCCTGAAGTTTGCCTTTCTTCCTCCTGACAGCATACTGCCCCCATGGCATCCTCTGACAACCCGCAGGTATTTTTCATCCCCTCCAGTCTGAGAAATCTGACCTTGCTAACTTTTGACTGCAGCGCCCACATCTCTCGCTAGTCATAAACAGCTCCACAAGCGTGTGCAGGGCCCCAGCCCCCACTTGCCTGTCTCCCACCCTCCCTGGGGCCCTCTGGAGCCTCACTCACTGCCCTGCTCAAGGGCCTATCTCCTCTCTTCCCATCAGAATCTAAGCCCACCTGCTGCCTTGCTGGAAATAACCACCAGCTGCCTGTACCCTCTGCACTCTCAGCTTCATGCTCATTAGGTCAGGGAAGCAGCTGGCTGAAGTCACAAGGTGACCTCGTTCCACTGAATCCAATGGAAACCTGCAATCTTTCTACACCACCTTGCAAACTGTAGTACAAGGAGAGCCTGTCCCCTCTTCTCAGAGCCCTGTCTTCCTGGGCTTGCATGCATACACCCTCTGCTCTGCTGCCCAGCCCTGTATAGCCTCGTCTTCTTTGCATTGCATTTCCTCGTTTGCCAGTCCTTTGTTTCTTTTCTTCCAGCCCCTCTTGTTTCTCCCTCTGAAGAACCTTATACTGGCTCCTGTGGTTTCCATTACAGCCTACATGCTGCTGCTGGCTAAGTCTATCCCCATGTTGGGTCTCTCTCCCTTGAGCCCAGTCCTCTATATTCCCATTGGAAAGTCACTCACCAGGCAAGCCCACATGGATATCTCACCATCTCCAACCACAAGTCCGTTCCCATCAAATATTCCACATTGCCACCAGCATCTAGCTGGTCGCCCCAGGCAGAAGGTAGGCTTTCCTTGGGTCATCACCAGCTTTAAGTTCACCAATCCTGTCCACTCCACCTCCTATAGGGGGCTAGAATTCCATCACTTTGCACTGTGGTCAAGAGCCAGTCTACCTGGGTTCCAATCCTGGCCCTACCCTTTACAACTACAGGACTGAATATGTTCCTAGGCCTTACCTGTCCAGTTAAAACAGGAGTAGTACACACCCCTAAAGGCAGCTAGTACTGAGGACTCAGTCAGCACGTACAGGAGGGGGCTTCAGAGCAGTGCCTGGCCCCATATGTGTTCCTGTGTGCACAACATGAATGATGTCCCATGGTCATCATGCACCTCATGACCAAGCTGGCCCAGGGCCTTGTCATCACTGTCTCTTGCCTGGACTACTCAAGGCCCTTTCCACTAAGGTGCCCTGCCTCTGGCTTGGCTCTCTCCAATTGAGTCTCTACAATGTATCTAGGGTGATGCTTCCAAAAGGTCAATGTCATCATGTCCCTTCCCTGCATATAAATGTTTCCTTCCTTTCTCTTCTCCAGGATTGCAAGTCTCTGCCTCCTCCTCACCCACCTGCACACCCTGATCTCACACTCCAGGAACAGCGCACCATCATGAGCTTCCCATGCACCATGCTTTCCCTGCTCCAGCCTAGTGCCCTCACCACTCCTGCTCTCCTGGCCTCCCTCCTGCTCTCACCTCAAATCCCAAGCTTAAATCACTCTTCCCCCAGTGAGCTGTCCCTGGCCCTCAAGTCTGTGTTTAATGCCCCTAATCCTGATCTAAAAGAGGTCAGCCTTCCCTTCCCTTCCCTTCCCTTCCCTTCCCTTCCCTTCCCTTCCCTTCCCTTCCCTTCCCTTCCCTTCCCTCCTCTCCCCTCCCCTCCCCTCTCCCTCCCTCTTTCCTTTCCTCTCCTCTCCTCTCCTCTCCTCTCCTCTCCTCTCCTCTCCTCTCCTTTCTTTCTTTTTAACAATTATTTAGTGTAGCAGCTGCCTCTTTATCCAAGCCCAAAGAAAGTTTAAGCTCCCTATGATGGTCCAAATGTCTCCAAGCTCTCCACTAAAGCCATGATCCCCAACATTTGGGATATTTGCGGGTGACGTTACAAGGGAATTAGTGCTCTTTGGAGAAACTCACGAGGGAGCTTTTAACTTCTTCTCTCTTTCTTGGCCAAGAGGACACAGCATGAAGTAAGCTCTCTGCCAATCAGAACTGAATCTGAAGGCTCCTTGGTCCTGGACTTCCAGTCTCCAGAACTGTACATGTTTGCTGTGTAAGCTGCCCAGCATGTGGTACAGTACTTTGTTTTAGCTGCTTAACTAAGTACAGGATGCAGGCTTGTCTTCTCACCTTCCCATCTTCAGCACCTAGCACCGTGCCTGCCATAACATACATGTTCAATGCCTATCACAGGACATAAATAAGACTCCTCTAAAAGAATATAACATCAGCTTTAAAAGAAAACAGCATCTTCTTTTTATTTCAGAGGATGCTTTCACTAAAGCAGACCTCTGAACTCTGAGATACCTCGTAATGTATCCCACTGGCTTTCACAGTGAAGCATCTGATGGTAACAGGTGACTAGTGATGATAACAGTGGCAACAGTGAACACTTCTGGCACATGGCCATGTGTCAGGCACCGTCAAGCATATACCTCACAGTATCCCTACGTGTGTTAGGAAAGCCCATGAGGGGAAGCACACTCATGCCCAAACTCCTCTAATGGAACTATCCACAAATAAAACAGAATGTTCTTAACTTAATTGTCCTTTCTCTTGGGGGCCATGACAGGCAACCACCAGCTTCTACCTTTCCCAAATAAGTAACAGCAAGAAGTCAGGACAAGGACAGGGGCTGCCAGACATCCTTTCTGTTCCTGCTGACTTCTTGACCAACAACTTTGCACAAAAGTTCCATGTCTGGTCTCTTATCTGTAGTCCTATCCCTAAATTCCAGCATTGAAGGGTTTGGGCCCTTAATTCCTGCCCCACCACCACCACCCAACTGCGTTTAGGCTATCTGAAAAAAAATTCTATGAATTTTTCAGTGTCTATTCACAACTTACATCAAGACTAAAACACTATATATATATATATATATATATATATATATATATATATATATATATATATGTATAGTAAATAAATTCTACTTTAGGTTAAATCTTTTAAACTTTGGAACATTACCAAAATAAAAGAGGACTATGTCAGATGGGCAAGCTTTTTAACATTTTTAAAAGCTACCCAGTGACAACATTTCAGTCCTTGGAGCTGTACTTGGCCTGCGGAGATACCAGGAATGGTCATGGGAAGTTTCTGTGCCTGCTGGGAGGAGGCACGCACTAAACATCATGTTCTTTTTAATGGCTCTGATGATATATATCCAAGTACTTAAAGTCAAGTTTTTGAAACATGCTTGCTTTATTCTCTTAATTAGTCTGAAATCTAACATTGGAAGGAAGAGAAACGGACAGTATGTTCCATACTCCCCACTTATTAAAAGAAAAAAGAGACAAGTTCTGAAGAAGGATGAGTACAGAACCCTTTCAGCTTTAATAAATGTGACTAATACTTCTGTGTTCATAAATCAAGTACAAAATAAACTATAAGCCAGTACACAAGAATAGTTTTATAAACCACAATCCTTACATGAACTCTGGGTTTTATGATTGCATGTGTGTGTGTGTGTGTGTGTGTGTGTGTGTGTGTGTGTGTGTGTGTGTGTGTTGCGTGTCTGGGATGGAACTTAGGGCCTCAAATACATTAGGCAAGCATTTCAGTGTTAGTTACACCCCCAGCTCTGGGTTTTACAGGAACATCTCTGAATTTGCCTAGAACTTCCATAATCATTTGAAATGTTTTATTTCTCAAACCACTATTTGTTCGAGTACTGTTTATGAATTTTTCACTAAAGCTTTGGAAACTGCAGTGACTTTTTTCCTTATGGAAAGGAATGACTGCTTTCAGACACAGGAAGGTCTTAGCACAGTGTAAGAATGTGTAACTTCAATCCACTTCTCTGTGTTAAGGCTCTGTGAACCCCATGATTAGAGTCCAAGGAAAAGGCTCAGTTTAACTAAGTTCATTATAGGGTGCTTGCATGCTGTTATCAGTCTAGACACGAAATCAAGAGAACAGATTTAGAATAGAAAAGAAAACAAGAGTTACAAGATCATCACCAAAATGTGCAATTTAAAAATCTGCCACTAGCCGGGCGTGGTGGTGCACGCCTGTAATCCCAGCACTCGAGAAGCTGAGGCAGGAGGATTGGTGTGAGTTCGAGACCAGCCTGGGCTACAAAAGTGAGCTCAAGGCCAGCCTGAGCTGCATAGTGAGACCCTGTCTCAAAAAGACAAAAAATAAATAAATAAATAAAAATAAAATAAAATAAAATAAAATAAAATAAAAATCTGCCACTGTCCTGCAAAGGTCTGATTAGAAGAAAAGAATCAGGGAAACAGTTGGGCCAGTTTTGTAGCTAGTGGTCACAGGTCCACTGAGAAACAGGTTAGGGGCAAAAGTGTCTAAGCATTATCTTTATGCTTTGGAAGGCCAAACTAAAACCCTAAACAGCACTCAGTCCCTTCTTTGATAAAGACAAAACTCTCATTTAATCTACCAGTGACTTAGTGGTAGTAGTTATTTGCCAATCATATGATCTGTGTGCCTAAAAAGATATCATATATTGTTTTATATGAAATTTTTCACTTGCAGTATTGTTTTTAAGCACATTTAGTGACTTAAAAAAGTAATCAGTTACATTTTTCAACTTATGTATAACAGAAGCATTAGAAATAGGAGTTCCCTTTCATGTTCACTGTTATGTGATGATTTTGTGGACACACAGCAATGGTTTCAAACACAATGTATCTAGCTGGGCATGGTTGTCCATTCAGGAGCCTAAGGCAGGAGGATCACCCTAATATGAGGCCAGCTGAACTAGGTGGTGAGACCTTGTTTCAAAACAACAGCACAAATAAAACAATGAATCTGGTATTTCTGCAACTCAGCTTTTTAACCTTCTAACTTTTGCTAGATATCACATGCTAAGCACAGCTCTATCATAAGCACACAGTTATTCTCTATGTTATTTATTTATGCTACATGCTACATTATGTTTATTCTACTGTAAGAATATTTAACAAGACTATGGTACATGAGCAGGTTTGAAAGAAAATCCCAAAAGGCACTGACATGTTTAAGTATTAAGCCCACATAAAGAGTGCAGCTAACATATTCAACAATCTGTAGAAAGCCAAATACATGGGTTATCCACTCAGGGGAAAATGTCATTCTTTTTATTTTTTATTTTTTAACCTCAAATAGGATTAGTATGCCTGGGGACCCTTTTAGACCAAGAACTTTCCATTTCTAACAAAGCAAACCTAGAAGGACAAATCACTAATTTTCTATGCAGTGTCTTATGAACCCATTTCCAGCATATGCCACCACAATGGCCACTCTCTGGGATGGAAGGCAACCAATGGCAATGTTTAGCTTGCAGTCAAACATGAACATAGAGTAAGAAAGAAAAAATGGACAATGAGGAATGCTGTGGGCTCCAGAGCAGGACCCACTTGATAATACTATCTAATACCTATGGTACTATAACCAGAAACAAGGCTCTTAATCTCTCAGGGTCCCAACCACAGAAACAGACAACAGTATCTTTCTCTCAAGGCTGCTGTGAGAATTTAGTGACATTAGATAAGTAAAATGCTAGCCAACAGTGCCAATATGTGCTGAGGCTCAGTGACTATAGCAGTGATATCATCATATTATTTCTGGATTAATTATTCTTTTTGAAATAATTCCCATTGGAATGGACTGCTTAGGATTTTATCCTTGGTACATTATACTGTCATAAATATATAGATACTATTTTAGATATATAAATATGTATATAATGATAGAGCTTCATGATATATACATTGTTGGGTAAAAGGGCTCTAAAATATTTAGTACAAAATCATACTCTGAAAAAAAAAAAAAACAGTATATTTACATATATGGCTGAAAGAGGTTTAGGGGATCTGGCAACTCATGAGCAGAGTCACTTCTGAGGGATGTGATTATTACTAACCATTAACTTTCTTTTCTTCTGCTTATCTGAATTTCTGTTTTAGAATATCTATATGAAGATAAGGAAGAAAATTTTTCATTTAAGCTAAAAAAATAAAAGTATGGCTCTTGCTGCTGATATCCTGGGAGAAGGGCAAATGCAGAGCCCTCCCAGTGCAAGGAGCACACAGTGACGCACAACATCCTGCACAAAGGCAGGCACAGTCAGAGGACTCTACTGGCGGAAAGGAAGAGGAGCTGACTGAGCCCTTGCCTAGCTAATTCCCATCCATAGGCCGCAGTGAGCCACTTATCTTAGTTTCAACCTATAGTCAATAGATAAAACCATTTTCAGCTACACACGATTGGACAGAGACAGTGCTCCCTCCTCCTTGGAATACATCGGCTTAGCTTCCAGCCCCACCAGCTGCCTTTTTCTCTCACTACATGCCTTCTTGGTTTCCTTTATGCTTCTCAGATCTCATTCAGTCTGCTGCTTTGATGCCATCCGCACCTCAAGTGTGCCCAAGTGCCTGTCTTAAGTCCTAACCTTTCCTTTGACTTCCAGATTGAAAACTAACAACTGTCTACTGTAAATAACTATTTGGAAGTCTAACAGCATCACAAGATCTCATAGCCAAAACCAAGATGCCTATGATTTCTGCCACCATCTGGAATCTATTCTTCCATCTCAGCCTCATCACAGTGAATGATAACTAAATTCTCCCAGCTGCTAAGGTTTAATTCTGGGGTCATCCTTGACTTCTTTCTCTCATGCCTCAAACTCAACCCTGTTGACTCTATCTGTAATATACACCCAGAACCTACCATTCCCCACTGCCTACACAGCTACCACATGGGCATAACCACTATCTTGTCCTTGGACTACTGTAATACCCTCCAAATCAGCCCCCTGCTACTGACCCCATTTCTGTTAGCGGATGTGATGCCTGGGAGACCAGACAGTGTGCCCCTGAGAGGGCAGTGTGTGAAGCTGTGAGAAGCCTACTCCATGGAAACCCCAGAAGATTGCAAAAGCCAGGTACATGAATCATCCAAGGAAAACTGCAAGGAGGGAGCAAAGCTAGCCTAAGAGAGAAGCTATGGGAGCCACCACCAAAAGTGCCTTAGGGGTGGAGCCACATGGAGCTCACAATTTGCCACAGATTCCTTCAGATGTTCCACATGCAATTATAGGACTTAAATGTTTGCCCTGCTGGATTTTGGACTTGTTTTGGCCTCAATGGTTTGTATCCTCCTGTGTATACCTTTTGGAATGGCAATGTTTATCTTGTGCCTTTGAACGTTGGATATATTTAACTTTTCATTGCATAGGGGCTCACAGTTGTGAGTTTGCCTTGGATCTTGGAGGCAATTTGGGACTTGGACTTTTCAGCACTGTGGAAACTAATGGGACTTTGACAATTCTTAGAGATGCACTAAAATGCCTTTTGCAGAAAGGGATGTACATGAGACTTTGGGAGTGCAAGGGTGGAATGTTATGGTTTGTATCTAGTTGTCCCCACAAAGCCTCCTGTAAATCATGGGGCTGTCAAGTGCATGACTCAAGGGGTGGGACCAGAGAGGTGTGAAAAACTGTTAAACTGATGGCATGTGCCTCCCCTACCCCAGGCCTGGTGGCCAATCTTGGAGGCATGGAGCAGATCATCCTGGACATGGCAGCGCAGCGTCTTAAGGCCTTGCTATGTAACTTAGGCTGCTTTAAACTATGAAGCCATGGGAATCACCCACTTGGGGCCCCCTTCCTTCCCCTCTTGACAGGAGTTTTCTTTCCCCCAATAAATATATTCTACTCATAAAAAATATAAAAAATAAACTGTGAAAACTCCAGTAACTGTGAGCTAAAAAAGTCTTTCCTTCCCTAAGTTTGCGTGTTGGGTATTTGTCCCAACAATGAGATAAGAGTAACTAAGACAACCTAGAAAATGGCAGACAGTAGATGCACTCTTATTGGTAAGCACAATTAATGATCTGCCCTTTCCTTTCACATAAAATAAAGAGTAAGAGGGGCCTGGCGGGATGGCTCAGTGGTCTAAAGCGCCTGCTTGGGAAAGCTTGGGAGGCTTCAGGGACCACGGTTCAATCCTCGGCACCACATGCTTCGCCAGCCCTGCCCTCTGGGGGGTGGGCTGAGCCGGCCAAAAAAAGGAGTGAATAAACAAAGGTTCTGAAACAAGAATAAAAATAATAAATAAAATAAATAAATAAATAAATAAATAAAGAGTAAGAAAGTAATTCCCAAATAATGTGACATTTAGACATCAATCGTGCTGTTTTCCTCAGTTATCATACTGAAGAAGTGTCCCAGTCCTGTCACTCATGCCCAGCATGAGTCATGCTTTGAACTCTGGTCCCCCACCTCCTTCTTTATCTATCTCAGTACAAAGGTTAGTGACTGAGAATTCCTGCAACACTAAGATTCTGGGAAGGATTAGTTTCATAGACCATTCTAAGTTTCTAACCCTATAAATAATTATTTTAATCAAAATTAGGGTTTTTTTTGTTGTTTGTTTGTTTTTGTCTTTTGATGGAGAGGGATTAAGAAGGAGAAATTAAAATATTGGATGTGATACTGTTAGATTTCACAGGGTTCCAGATATTCCTTTACTATGTATCAGAAGATGTACTGTTTCATGCCATGACTGTTCAAGGGTGAGGACTCTGTCCTGTACTTCTGGTTAGCACTGACACAACCATGTTCAACCTAGGGTACATTTCAGTGTAAACTACCAAGAGATAATCACTAAATGACCTCCATCAAGAAATCAAGAAGATACAAAGTAAGCCAGAACTCCAAAAGGTACAGAAAATAATGCGCTCCCCCCTACCCCTGCAAATGCTTTTGGAGACACTGAAAATAGAAATTGATAGAAGACAAATGAAAATTCTCTTTTAAATGCAGAAGTCTTACAAAACTCAATTTGCTGTCCCATATTTCATCTGTATTAAAAACAGTTAAGGTTCTTCTCAATTCATTCGAAAGAATCTACTGTCTTTAGTGACCAGCAGTAGTGCCTTTGCTTGTGCAAATAACATGTAGTTACTGCAGATAAGCTACAAAACATTGTGAATCCTGGTGACGAAGGTAAATTAATCTAACTGAGCCAAACATATAGGGTCTTCCAATGGGTGGAACTGCATCTCAGGTCCCTGAACGCAGCAGCAACCAGCTGTATGGAGCAAACACACTGGTTGGAGAGTGGGGCGGCTGTGTGGAACTCAGCTTTTGGTTTCCTAAAAGGACTTACTTCCTTGCGCCCTCATGTCCCTTCAGAAAGGAGTAACTTTCCTAAGACTGAAGTTGGAAAACTTAGCTTAATTGTAAGATTTTACTTATTGGCCACACATCAAGCCTGACTTGCTTCTCCCGTATCACTATAATGAAACTGAGTCAGATACAAAGAAACACATGCATTTCTAGAGTAAAAGCTTCCATTTTTCACTTTATATGAGTGGTGGAATGAGAATGTGACCTCTGGTCCTTATCAAGCTGGGCTTTCAGGGCTGAGGAGATAGATAGCTCAGCAGCATAAGCACTTGCCTGGCAAGTGCAAGCACCTGAACCTGTTCCCTGGTACCAAAACAAAACAAAATAACCCCCTATAATTTGGACTTATTTTTCTTCATTAAACACAAACGCAAGAAGAAAAACATCACTGTATTTGGCATTTGGGCTCTTTTCTGGCTGTAGCATATTCCCAAGGACCAGATGGAAAGGAAAACTGTTTTAAAGATGACACACAGGTAAGCACCCATGCCAATCTCCCTGGTTATCAAGAGCCTTCACTGGGGAAGAGGTCTTCCTGTTGCCTTCAAGATAGGGAACTACAGAAAGGTGAAAGAAATAACATCACACCAAGGGATAATAACTAAATTTCCTAGTAGTGCACTACTCACATGATGATTTTTTCCTCCAAAAAGTTACATATTTTTTCACTTGCTTTTTTTTTTTTTTTTTTGAGGAATCGGGGTTGAACTCAGGCCCTTGTGCTTACCAGGCAAGTACTTATTCTACTGAGCTATCTCCCCAGCCCACTTCATTTGCTTTTGATAGTGATTTAACTTCATGAAGTATTTTCATTACACAGAGTCGGGGGACCTGTAATTAATGTTCCACTTTTCCAACAAGTTTTCCTGCACCTGGCATGGCAAACAGCAATGTGCCAACTGCGGTGTGTCACTGTGGCAATGAATAGAACTCTAGGGTTCTCTGGAAGACACAGAATCTGACACGTGTTAGTAACTCATTACATGTCCAGGCCTTCTGCCAAGTAGAAGGAAGACAGAATCACTTTTTAAAAACACAAATATTATATACCTTTCTTGAGGAGGGTCAAGTCCAGTACATTTATTTCACTCACCATATGGTCACTACCCCAACATAAAGGAACGATGGTGCATAAAGGCTATGTTAATCTAGCAATATGCTTGAGAATTTTAAACAAACCAGTGAGGCAGATCACTTATGGTTTTCATACCAAGCATACTTCTGACAGGCTGCATATAAATACTCCTTTCAGCTCTGCACACCATGCACTCTACTATGAAATACTGTACTATATAGGAACAAGAGACACATGATTCCACCAGCTTCAGAAGCACAGATTTGTATGTTTATACTTTCATCTACCATACAGGCCCCATGGTCTAGTGGACAAGCACAAGGCTGGGCTTGAAAGAATCTGAGTTTACAGAACTTCCTCAGTTCTCACCAGATCCTGAGTTTCAGCAAGTTATTTAAATTATATCTCAGTTGCTTTACCCCTAGAAGAGGGAACAAGGGTGACTTCAGACTCACAACTGCAGTGGAAGTATCTAAAGTTTGAGTAGTTCCAAATGGCTCACACTGCAAACATTCAATTAACCTATCATTTAAACCTTAAAATTAACCTGTCATCTAAATTAGTCTTACAGGTCCACTTTTTAATTTGTCCTTCAAACATCAACCAATCTAAAAACCTTCCAGTAGAATAAGCTTCCAGAGATTGTTAAGTGCGGTAAGTTAAGGCACTCTGCATCACATACAGACTTTTACAACCAGTCTCCTGAAGCACTTCTGAGTATTTTAAGGCCAAGTACATCCTACTCAAATATTAATCCCTGTGGTGGTGTTAGCGTTACAGGAAGTAAAGCAAAGTGCTGTGGAGGGCTGAGAATGCTCTGGCTATCTTAGTAATGGTGCTTTTTTACTCAAAACTGATGAAATATAAACTGTAGCTATGCTTTGCGATGTACACCAAGAAATGGCCAGAAAATGAGTCTGTTTCAGTTAGCTTCTGAAATCAAAGATTATACTATATCCTCTAAGCCAGGAACCACCATGGCAGACCAACAGGTTAACTTAAAAGGTAGTTAAGCAAAGGTACAAGAAATACAAGACATGATGACCTCAAAAGTCATAACCTTGGACTGGGGAGATAGTTCATAGGTACAAGTGCCTGCCTGGCAAAGCAAGGTCCTGAGTTCAATCCCCAGTTCCAGAAGGAAAAAAAAACAAGAAGAAGAAGAAGTCACAACCTTATCAAAACAAAATGTCATTTTGCAGTGGTTCAAAAGAAAACAACAAAATAATCATTACCATTACTGCACACTTGTATCTAACTTAGTTAACTATCAAAGAATTGAGACAGAACTCTACTCTCAGATTCTAAGACGAAACTAAAACATGTTATGATTAAACTAAGAGTGGCCTACAAATGAAACCAAAGTGACATAAGAATGGGGAGGGGGATTTCCATGTACCATGTTATACAACATCTTACCTCAGCACCTCTCACTTTTCCCGGGACAGGAAAACATGCTCTGTATAGTCTGAAAAAGTGACCTCCTGGCCGCTGAGGCCCACTGAATGGGTAGAGTGAGTGGGAGGTAACAATTCTTTTTTAGGGGTCAGGCTTTTCCACCAGGTAGAGTGATTGCTAACCTGAAATACAGCCTCACTTCTATAGTTGGTTCCTTACACCGTCTATTTTGCATCTGTTCATTCGAGAAACACTTACTCAGCATCAGTTTTGTGCCAGGCACTATGCTGAACATTGCTTTTGGTTTTTTTCCAATATTGCTTTTTCCTAGTTCCTAGTCATATTCCAGCTCAGTTAATTTCTTAATTGAATGGCACCATGCTTGGCCTCATCCATGTTACTGCATGGATAAATGCAAAATCTAATCTCCTATTTTAAAAACAATTATATTTATTTTTAAACTAATACATAAAAACCCATATTTATAGACCATATTTATAGGATACCATATCGTCCTTTGATATGCATATAGTGTTTAATGTTTATCAAGCTCAACTTAGCACCTCAAGCATCATTTTGCATGTTGAGAACATTAAAAACATCTTTTGTTATAGCTTTTTGAAATCGATAGGATATTATCGCTCTTTGTATTCACCCTACTGTGCAACAGAACGCCAGAGGTTATTCCTGCTCTCACACTGTAGCTTAGTATTCATCCACCAACTTTTCCTTGTCCCCCCAGTTGCTTCTATACTATCAGCCTCTGGTAACCACCACGCAACCTCAGGTTCTATGAGAGCAACTTTTCTTTATCATATACATGATCCTTCAGTATGTGTTTTTCTGAGCTGGGCTCTTTTTGGCCAACATAATGACCTCCAGTTCTGTCCATGCTGTCACCATGACAGGATTTCATGATGAATGGTATTTTATTGTGTAGACGTGTCACATTTTATTTATTCATTTATCAGCTGATGGACACTTAGATTGTTCCTATTTCTTAGCTATTGTGAATGATACTGCAGTAAACATAGATTGTGATCTCAAGGACACCATACACTTGTTGCATGTCTGGTGAGATTGCTAGATAATACAGTAATTCTATTCTTAAACTTGTGAAATTAAAGTAAACCCATACTGCTTTCTGTAGTGACTGCATTGGTTTATATCATTACCCAAAATGTGTAACAGGCTTCCCTTTTTTCTTCACAGTTTCTATGGCATTTGTCTTCTGTCTTTTTGATGATAGTTACCACCTGGTAGTTAGACTTAATTGTATTTCCCTGATGATTATTGACATCAAACATTTTGCTAGCTAAGATCAGTGGTTTTCCAAGGCCAAAGGCCTGGAAAGTCACTACAGAGCCATCAGAGTAAGCCTGTGTTAGAAAGCTGAAGAAACTGGAGACCAGTGTCCAAAGGCAGTGGTCCCCTGGAGCTCCTAAGGAGGGAGCTACTTCATCCTTCCCTACATATCCTGCCCAAGCTATAAGCCTCTGGTGCTCACATCCACAGGGGTCTGCCTCCCTCATTTTACTGGCCTACACACCAAGTCACAGAAACAACCAGGAGTTGCTAATCTGTTAGGCAGCTCTCACTCAAGGGAAGGCAATGCATCACAATATCACCCTAGGCTTTTATAAGATATCACTGTTTTCTAGCATATGACAGCTATGTTTCACTTTCTCTGTTCACTTTGCTCCTGTACCAGGAACTTAACTGGGCTGAGGAGATAGCTCAGTAGATTAAGTGTTTGCCTGGCAAACGCAAGGGCCTGAGTTCAATCCCTGGAAGAAAGAAGAAGTCATCATCGTCGTCACTGGAAATGTCACAAAACTATGATTTTATGATCATGGGGTGTTCTCACCTCACCCATGCTAATTCTGTCAACGGCTGTCTGAGATTCACTTAAAATAAATAACATTCGAAAAGAACTTTGTGAAAGAAAACTCCTGGCCCCCAAATTGGCAGCAAAAAGGAACCAAAAGTTAGTAAAGGGAAGGTCACTAACATGTGGAGGGTAGCTTCATTAGCTTCATTCACTGAAACAAAATGTGGTTATTCAAACCAGATGCTGATTTTTAAAACATTCACTTCAGTGAGGTGATGAACTGCTTCTATTTTCTTTTATTATGAATATGAATTATAAAGCAGACATATTACCACATTAACAAGGGCACATTTGAAGTTTGTAAAGTTGGTCTGAAAAAGAACCGGATATAGGAAACCTGCTTGCAAAAGTTTATTGCCAAAAGCATTTTGTTTCTAGTTTTAATCAAGTGACAAAATAAATACTGTAGTGGCTTTAAGACAAAATGGTAACAATGAAATTACCTTCTAATGATAATTATCCCCAAGTCTTGGTTACTTCCAGTTCAGATGTGGTCTGGCGGCACACAATATGCTGTGTTCACACATCTCCAGTGAGAGCAACAGTGAGGCCCCTTCCAGGTTGACAGTTAGCTAAGCCCGGGACAAGGAGGCAGAGAGGCCCTCTCTTTACACAAACTCAGAGTGCTTAAGAGAAAACACTATGTCCATAAAAATTTGTATCAAGCACAAACCACTCATTAAAAAACAAAGAAATGGCCCACCGATAATATCCCTCTTAAAAATGCTTACTCTCTCTCATCAGAAGAATGACAAGGAGCAGGTTCCAACCCCTGGAGAAAATGAGACATTGTTTGTGAGGAACAGAGCTCGGTCCTTTCTTAGAGGAAGAGAGAAAATCAGCAAACACGGGGGTGGCACTCAGGCAGAGGACATAGGCCCCTGGACACAATCCAAAAAAGAAAAAAGAATGAGTGCCAGCCATGGTGAGGTACAGAACCATGTGACACAGTTTCCAGGAGCTCCAAGTCCACACCAGGGAACTGCTATTCCACAAGCCAGTGGAGGTAAACCTATGGCCCACTGTGCCACAGTGGGATGTTTGTATCATTGAAAGCTCCGAAAGGTTCACCATGACTGCTCCAAGCAGTATTGTCGCATCAAGGGCTGTTTTTCTAGATTTATGCAGATAGGGCCACCACATTTTATAGAGATGGAGAGGATTGTCACCTTCATTTCACATACAGGATCAAGGAGGCAGAGTGAGTCCTCAAGGAACTGACCAATAGCAAAGCTGCTCCGGCCCACCTTCCCGAGTCCTCCCTCTTTTGGACAGATGCGGGACTCTGAACAGCCACTAACAATGGTTACTGAAAAATTATGGCAGGTCATGTCTGTTATAAGAGGGCACATACCTCTCTGGCTTTCAATACCAAACAAGTGCAAAAGAAAATCTGTACTCACCTTGCAACCATAAATCCTACAAAGTAGGGCCGGCCAGATAGCTCAGTGGACAAAAGCACCTGCTTAGGCAGAGCACAGTAGGCGGGGTTTGATCCCTGGTGTGCCATGCCAGCCTCATCCCCAGGGCATGCTGAGACAGCAATTGAGACCAGTTGTGGTGGTATGTGCCTGTAATCCCAGCACTTGGGAGGCTGAAAACAGGAGGATCACTACGAGTCCAATCTGTGTAGTGACAATGCAGACCCTGTAGCCCTTCTGCTAACAATATTGTCTTAGTTACCTTTTACTCGTTGCTGAGACAAATACCTGACACTCAAGATGAAGGAAGGAAAGGTTTATTTAGCTCGCAGTTTGTGGAGGTTTCAGTCCACATTCGGTTGGCCCAAGGCTGAGTGGAGCACGGCGGAGAGCATCCAGTTCAAGGCGGCAGAACAGCAGCAAAATGGTGGCAGAGGCAGCCAACCAAACAGGGCAGCAGAGCAGCAGCACCAGCTCGAGCTACAGTCTGTCTCTCTGTCTCTCTTTATATTACATTCAGGCTCTCCG
>PVJA010023209.1:0-33273 GCA_004027025.1 Myocastor coypus | reverse complement strand
TAGTAATCCTCCTGTTTTCAGCCTCCCAAGTGTTGGGATTACAGGCATGTGCCACGATGCCAGGCTATCGTAGCTTTTTAGATGAATGCATCATTGAACTACTCCCTACTTCTGAGAGGAAGTGAGTGAAGGACTTAGGTGGGGGGTTGCTGCTGCCGCCCAGGTGGACTTACTAAGTAAAGGAACCCCAGGAGCCTTCTAGAGGTAGACTTTGCACAGTGGCTTGTGAATAAAGGAAAGAAAGGGACCCAAGATGATCTCCTGATGTTTGGTCTGAGCAGTGGGCAAGATTTTGAAGATAGGAAGACAGGGAGAGGCCGACCTAGCAGCCTGGGTTTCCTACCACATGCCCAAGGGGCCCAGGGTTTTTAGGAGACAGCGTGGTGTTTGGGATGTGCATGCCAAGCAACAGAATCGGGCAAGGCATTTGGCTGGAAGCCTGGCAGGTACGGGCTTTCCTCCTTTTCTGCAGCTGTGGGGCTTCATTTCCTGCATGGTTCAGGACACATTGGATGGCTTCCATGGCCCTAAACAGTCAGCGCAGCATGTGTACCAGAGCCTGGGCAGGCTTTGTGATGACTCTTCTGGGCCTGAACACGAAGGCCTAGAAGACTGTGCTGCGTGGACCATCATGACTGTCCCCCATTGGTCCCAACAGTAATCCGGACCCTCCAGGTCTCTGAGGGGTCTCTGATGTCCCAAGCATGAGCCATTGCCTATTCTTCATGATGGTTTTGAGGACATCAGAGTTAAAAGTTGGACTCTGGTGAGTGACACCAGTTCTTATTATATTCTATGCCATGTATATTCACTGGTGTGACTTCTGTACAATGTAGTGACCACTGTTCTCGTGGGGGGTCGGCGCATGTCCATAATGCATCTACTTTCTTTCCAGCTCCCCTCGTCCTCACTTCCCTTCTACCTTCCTCCACCTCTACTTCCCTTTTCTACTTGCAGATGATTTATCTCCCTGTTTCAACTGTCTTTTATTTTCACCTTTAAAATTACTTATACTTTAGGTTTCTTCTCTGAGAGAAGCCGTGTGATACTTAAGCTTGTGGGTCTGATTTATTCCAATTAACAGTGCGCTCTTCAATTGCATCCACTTTCCTACAAATGACTCAGTATCTTTACCATTGGCGAAATGCAAATCAAAGCAAACTGAGATTCTACTTCACTCCCAAAAGGATGCCTGTCACCAGGAAATCTAATCACAACACAGGCTGGCCTGATAGTGCAGTGGACTAAACCACCTGCTTCAGCAGTGTGCAGCTGGGTTCGATCCCCAGCGTGCCGTGCTAGTCCTGCCCCTGAGGGCATGCTGAGACAGTGATTGGGACGACAAGTCTGATCTATGTAGTGAGACCCTGTAGACCCTGTAGACCCTGTCCTAAGTACAGCAAAAGAAATAAAGAAAGAAAAGAAAGAAAGAAAATAATAAATGTTGCTGGCATGGGTCAGTGAGATGGCTCACTGGTCTAAAGTGCCTGCTTAGACAAACTTAGGTAGGTGCAGAGGACCACAATTCGATCCCCAGCACCACATGAGGAGCCAGCCCCACTCCCAGGGCAGGTTGAGCTGGCTGTAATATAGATAAAGAAAGTTTAAAAAAATGCTGCCGAGGCTGTGTGGAGTAGGAACACTTCTGTATTTTTGGCGGTTATGTAAACTAGTAAATCCCCTCTGAAAACCAGTATGAAGAGACCTCAGAAAACCCAAACTAGAAATTCCCTGAAACCCAGCTCTTCCCTTGTAGGTGTGCTCCTGAAGGAGTTGAAGTGCTTCAGTGCAGTGAGCAGTGCTCAGCCATGGTGACGGCAGTGCGGCTCTTCACAGCTCAATCTTGGAAGTGGCTTATGTGTCTACCAACAGATGAATGGGTAAAGAGAAGAGGTGCATTCACGATGGACTGCTGTTCCACCCTAAACAGGGAGAGGTGCGAGTGACAGTATTTAAAAAATTGCTTTTCATTGTCACTGTTGTGGTGATTTCTTTCTTAAAAAAACGACCAACCAACCGACCAACCAACCAAACAAACAAATGAACAGGAAGCAGGTGATAGCTGTGATTCCAGGGCTGTAGGAACGAGTCCGGGCTAGCACCATTCCCAGTTCACAGGTGAGCTACTGCCCCTGGCTTTGGCTTTCTGATCTGGCTGTGTGGAGGACGCAGGCTGTGTGGGGAACAGACACTGCCAAGTGAGTAACTGGAATCCAAAAGTGTGACTCTCTTGGCACCCATTTGTTATAGCAAACAAGTAAGATACAAAATAATACAAAAGTAAAAGTTTCCTTGCTTCTGTGTGCTAGCCAGTGCACCTGTGAGTATTTCATACGCTGCCATGGCAACTCTCCACGTGGGGCAGGCGAGCCAGCTGTGTCCAGCTGCGGGCCGGGGCGGGCTCCCCTGGCACGGAGGCAGCAGAGTGAAGTGGCCCGGGTGGAGGAATGCACCCAGACCCTCTTAGCTCACTTCCTTTTCTCTCACCTTTGCAAACCAAACATAAGGACTTGTCTCCTGTAAGAATTCTCTAAATGCAAGAACTGCAAGAGTGGAAAAATCCCTCATGCTGGAGGGACAGGAAGTGGTGGAACTGGGACAAACCAGGGATTCTGTGTGGGACAGTGGAGGTAGCTATTATTAACAGCAGTGACAGTAAAGCCCAAAAGCCAACGACAATAAGTGAAAGTTGGAAGTCTGCATTTTTAAAGAAAATGTGAGGGATTGGCAAGATAACTCAGCTGACCAGAGCGCCTCCTTGGGTAAACTTAGGCAAGCACAGTCAGGCAAGGTTCGATGCCTGACACCACGTGCAGTGGGAGCCCAGGCAGGAGGAGTGGCCCAGGTTATAGTGGCCCACGCCTGTCGTCCCAGCACTCTGAAGGCTGAAAGCAGGAGGATCACCGTGAGTCTGAGCTGCGCAGTGAGGCTCTGCAACAGTGAAATACATAGGAAAGAAAGGAAGGAAGGAAGGAAGGAAGGAAGAAAGAAAGAAACAAAGAAACAAAGAAAGAGAGAATTCTCCCTATTTAAAATACTCAAGCTTTTAAAGTCCTTACTAAAACAAGTGACCTGCAGCTCCTGCTCTGCCGGTTGGCAGGTGGAGTCGGCTGGATGATTAGCTGGGTGGACTTCACCTGTGATCTGCCATGGTCACGTTCTCGTCACGGCCACACAGCACCACCAGCAATTAGAGGAGGAAAGGTTTACGTCAGGTCAGTCTATGGAGGTTTCGGTGCGTAGTGAGCTGGCTGCCGGGTGGGGCAGCTTGGCGGCTGGGCCTGGCAGAGGAGAAGCTGCTCCTGGCAGGGTTGCAGGAAGCAGAGAGGGATCAAGGGGAGAGGAGGGCGATGGGGCCTCCCAGGCCATGCCTCCAGCCTCCTCTCATCAGGCTCCGTTCGTCAGGGCCTAATCTACTGGTGCGTATCACGCCCCATTATCCAATCGCAGCCCCAAATCCTGCCTATGCATGCATGAGCCACTGGGGACATCTAGATATAAACTGCAACAATGACCAGGCCATCTCTTCTGTGTACCACAGTGCCTACCTTGCACATCACCTGGTGGCTGCAGGCCATGGCCTGTGACTCTGGACACATACCCGTGCTGGAGGCCAAGCTCCAGCCGTCACCCTCGCATTTCTCTGGATTCCCATGCTGCCCAAGCTCCCATTGTTCAAGTTTTTCTCACCTTTATCTTGAGAGTTGGGGCAGCTGTGCACACCGCCTTGGTGTGACCAGAGGGGCTTGGCGCCTCTCCCTGGTGACTCTGCGCACCTGCGCCTGCTTTCCTGTGGAGTTTGCGCCTTCGGGAAGCCTTGGTGCCTCCCTAAGCCTGGATGAGTCTTCCTTCAGCAACACGTTTTCCTACCACGAGGCCTGCTGTCTGCTGCCTGAGTCTGATGTGTGACATTGTACCGTCCTGTGCTTTTCAGAAAAAAATTTTGGGCAGCTGGGATCTTATGTACATTTCCAAAGTAGACCAATTGACTGACACTTTTTTTTTTTTTTTTTTTTCTTTTTGTCTTTTTGAGACAGGGTTTCGCTATGCAGTTCAGGCTGGCCTCGAGCTCACTTTTGTAGCCCAGGCTGGTCTCAAACTTGCACTGATCCTCCTGCCTCGGCCTCCCGAATTATTTTTATTTTTATTTTATTATTTTTTTCTTGTTTTAGAACCTTTGTTTGTTTATTCACTCATTTTCGTGGCCGGCTTGGCCCGCCCTGGAATGACACTTAGTAGAAGCCCAGAAAATAAAGCATGAATGATTGTGAGGGCATTAGTGATAGCGTATGCAGGAAAGATGGCTACAAAGTTCCTAACATTTTCAGATTCTGTGAGTCATCAGCTAAGACTTTGGGTTTGACTGGAATTGTAAGTACTGACGTTTTAGCCCTCTGTTTTATATTACTATGGCCACATAGCAAATAAAAGATCAAGGCTATGCTTTTTGCTTTATGGCAAAACTGCCCCTTAGTTCCCTGTCACTGTACCCTTCAGTCCCAGTCCTCCATATTTTAGAGGTGAATTATTAGACATGCTAGCCTCCAAATCTATATTTTCTGCACTTCTGAGGATGGCCAGAATAAAGTGTTTTCCTTTTCCTTTTCTCTTCGAAACCTGGAGGCTGCTCTGATCTTATTCCCAGGGCATGTGCAAATGATTTCCAGGCACTGTGCACAGCTGTCCAGCTCAGAAGAGGCACCTGAGGTAGCAGACCGAGACTCTAAAGGGACGTGCCCCCGCCCAGCGCTGCCCAGGTCTTGGCTTTGTGTGCGGTGTAATGCCCACCCAGCTACTTTATTGTGCTAGGTCATTAGGCATTCTGTGGACCATTTTCTTCTACTCTCAGAACAAGGAGAGGCCATGCCGGGCTTCTCAGAAGAGCTTTCAGTTGTGTCTGAAATGAACAATGCCCATGGCTGTGGGTAATAGGAGAAGACACTCAGGAAGCCGGACAGGGCGCTTGTGCAGTAGTTACCAGCCCTATGCACAGGGCGGGGCTCATGGGCGTGAATTTAGCTGGCTGCCGTTGTTCTTGTCTGGGGCATTGAACTCAAGACCTTGCGCTTCCGGGGAGGCACTTGCACTGCTGAGCTATATCTCTGGGCTTCACGGGCCTGATTTTAGAATGCAGTCCTGTCCAACTATGCTGTCTTTCACACTTCTAGAAATTTCAGCAGAGTGCTATAGCTTGCTGAGCAGCTCAGACTGGTCTTGAACTCATGCTCCTCCTGCCTGGGCCTCCTAAGCCCTGGGATTGCTGGCCATTTGTAGGGTATTTTGTTTTTCTTAGGTATGGTCCCCCGCATGGTAGGTCACGGAGGGGCAGCATCCTAGGTAGCCGCTGTCTGTATAGCTCCAGAGAACACCTGTCCTGCCCTTAGCTGTGCCAACAAAATGCCTCTAAATCCCCCCCGCCCCCCCCCCCGGGAGAGGGAGGGTCAAGTCATCCTCAGATTGAGAGCCACAGGTTCAGTTCAGCCCCTTGTGGTTTTACGGAATGGAGCAGAGGTCTAGAGCACAAAGCCATGATCCCAAGGTCAGAGGTCATGAGTCAGAATATGGAAAGAGGCCCACTCCCTAAGCTTAGGGAGCTTCTTGTCAGCCCAGTGTCACTGTATCATGTATGGTGGTTCCTAGGGTTATTGATGGCGGGTGAGGATAATTCCAGGAACAACAAGTACAATTATTGCTGTTTAAGCTGTGGCCACAACATGAACCGTGAACAGCCATAGCAAAGCACTTTCGGCCGCATTTCTCCACATGAGAACGCTTTTTCTTTTTCAGAGCGCCGTTAGGTCATGCTTGCCTCTGTTTCAACAGCTAAGCTTTGCTACTCAGTAGCTTCGTAAATTTTCTTCTAGGGTAATGATTCTTTTTGCAAGGTTGAGAGTTAGAAAGCCAGTGATATTAACATTGCTAAGTAAGGGTGCATTCATGCATTACTTGCCTAATTGCTTTCTCAGTGTCTGCTTTGCCCGAACCTGCGCCAGGGCACAGGTAGAAGGGACAGGAGGAGCTGTGCAGGTGCTGGGAGCTGGTCATCCGGCAGGAAGCTCATGGCCAGGCTGCTGATTCGGTCTGAGGCTTGCTTGTGTGTGTTTGCAGGGGGCTCGCTGGTTTTGTGTGGCCCTGTTCTTCGTCAGCATCAATGCGCACCCCTGATGTGCCTGGCCTGGCCTCCTAGGAAGCTCTCCTTCTGGGACAACCCCTTGCTCTTGGGCCCTGGACTCCTTAGGACAGGAGGGCTGGGAAGCAGCCTTCCCCATGCCGGACGGAAGCAGGGAGCAAGTGCGATTCTAAGAGCCAGAGCAAGGGCCTCCTCAGCAGCCCCCTCGGTGACAAGCTTCCTGGGACAGTGCTCTGCAGCTGTCGCCCTGCGGAGGTTGACACAGCACAGGCCCAGGTCCTCCCACCAGCTCTGGGTGCTGCCAGCAGAGCCCTGCGACACTTCCTCCAGAGTGCCCAGGTGACACTGGCAGAGGAGCGATGGCTTCCGCCAGCCCCTTGCAGACAGGAGATATGCTCAGAGCTTATGTGGCACAGCTGAGACAGAAGTCTGTGTCCTCCCCACCGAGCAGCCTCCTTGAGAGTCGCATGGCTGGAGGGTAGCAGAGCCAGCGTCACGTGCGCACGCTGCGCCCGAAGGACTGAGACCCTAAGTGCCTGACACGTCAGATGAGACCAGAGATACAAAGAGCTTGCAAGGTGTTTCAAGAGATGCTTTACTTGAGCCGGGCGTGGTGGCGCACTCCTGTAATTCCAGCACTTGGGAGGCTGAGGCAGGGGGATTGGTGCAAGTTCGAAACCAGCCTGGGCTACAAAAGTGAGCTCAAGGTCAGCCTGAACTGCACAGCGAGACCCTGTCTCAAAAAGACGGAAAAAAAAAAAAAAGAGAGATGCTTTACTTCATTTGACCTCTTCGGCTTGCTCTGCCTTTTTACCATTTCACTGCACGTTTCTACCAGAAAGATCCACAGTCAAATAAATAAGCAGAGTCTCCTTATGGCCCTCTTACACAGCTAGGATCTTTTTTTCTGAAGCTAAAACTTACCAAATCTTCTAAGGAGATGACAGGAAATTGAGCCTTTTGTCTTCGTTTGGTTCCAGGAGCCTGAATTCGCCCCTCCCACCCCAAGACTCCCGCAGGATGGCCTGTGGTGCATCCCTCACCAGGCCTGGTCTTCACGCGAGGAATTCTGATCGTAACGTAAGAAGAACCAGGGGAGAAGAATGTTCCCGGATGCTGACTGATCAGGGTCCCAGCTTCACCCGCCTTTGGTAACAGGGATGAAAATGGGAACTTAATAATTTACCCTTTATAGCTAAAGAAAATTCAAAGAAGTTGATGGAGTCATGAAATGGAGAAATCGGTAGATTGCGATTTTAGTAAAATCATATTGGTTTAAAAATGTTTCAGTGTGATTCACCCAGCGGACAGGTGAGCTGGAGTGGAGCTGGTGCCTGGGCCTAGTTTCCTAGTCCCAAAGCAGGGAGGTGCAGCAGGAGGAGAGGACTGTGACCTGCGTCCTGCCCCGGAGCACCATTTAAATGGCCAACAACTCTTGCTAAGGTTTCACGCAGAACAGAAGTGGCCCTCCGTACGGCGGCTGAGGCAAGAGCTACCGGGATCACGCACGCGCTGATGGAGCGTGCTGTGCTGCTCTCTCCTTTCCTGACTCTGCCCCTGGTGAGAACCCCCGGCGTCAGTGGAGATATTTAAGTACATTCTTCTGACTACTTGCAGGGAAAACCTGAGGAAGGGAAGACGAGTGTTGCTGAGCATTTAGGACGACTCATTACTATTTCCTTTCAAGAATATTATTTTCTTTAAATAATGAATCTATTTCACATGAATTTTGACAGTCACAAAGCTACCATCTTAATTCATCCGAACTTAAGCCTTACAATGAAAATATTATGGATGAATGTTGCTTTTCTCACCTGGTAAATACTGCATCCTCTAACAAGCTTTATTTGCAATTGAATCTGTGGTGCCAGAAGCTGCCAGTACACAGGCTTAGGTTTACCTGGCAGTGAACAAGGAGCCTGGTAAGTGGCTTTCTACAAATGGGAAGGCACCCACGTGGCACTTCCGTGGGTGCCATGTAGCATCTGCTCCGTGTGTGTACACAACGTGTGTGCGAGAGCTTGGTGAGGTGAGGTACTTAGGTCAGAGTCGCAGGCTGGAGCACATCGCAGGTGTCCCTCGCACCCCGGAAGGCCAGCATGAGGGGCTGGAGTGGACAAGCTCGAGAGGCATCCTGTGCCACCTCCCAGCCAATCCAGGAGTCATTTCTGCGTGGTCCCCAATGATAATAAAGATTGCACATGGGATTTAGAAACCTATCTTGAATAATGTGACATTATTAGAATAAACATATAGCTCCTCAAAGAAATCACTTTGAAAAGATGAAAGTAATCTGAATATGTTATATAAATCCTGGAATTTTCCAAAAACACTTTTTGTACATTTTAGGGTTTTGGACCAATACAGGCAGTGAGCATAATGTGAAATCCAGGTAACAGGAGTCCTGTCTCAGGGCCTGGGCTTGGCCTGCCCGTAGCCATGGGCTACAAGGACTAGAACCCTGCCGGGGAGATGTTCCATGTCTCTGCCTCCCAGAGGTGTAGGTGGGGGCAGCAGTGTCCCATTTGGTCTGTGGTTCTGGTTCAAGGGCCCCTGCAGGACTCCCATGCCCCCTGTGGTACCTCCTACGTTTCCTGTCCTGTGTTGGCCACTTGGCTTTGGGGGTGACAGACGACGGCATAGGGGAGTGCTTTCCACAGCTTGACACTGCTCAGCGAATGCCCAGGGCCCACTTTTCCTGCTGTGTCACACTTTGAAAAGTGTGGGCCTTTGCGGTGTCCTGTCTTCTTTCCAAATTTTAGGGCTGGGGAGATAGCTCAGTGGCACAAGTGCCTGCCTGGCAAGTGCAAGGTCCTGAGTTTGATTTCTGGTACAAAAAAGGTTTGCAGGGGCCAGCCAAGTAGCTCAGTGGATTAAGGCACCTGAAAGCAAGTGCAGGGTCTGGGGGTTCAATCCCCGGGCTTGCCACGCCGACCCTGTCCCCGGGGCGCACTGAGGTGGCAGTTGAGACTGGGCTTGGTGACATGTGCCTGAAATCCTAGCTCTTGGGAGGCTGTGAACAGGTGGATCACTACAAGTCTGATTTAGTTGTGAGACTCTGAACACCCTGTAGACTCTTCCCTAACACCCCCCCCACACACACACACACTGAGTTTGCAAATTTTAAAATAGGAACTGGGAGAGAACCTTAATTTCAAGCCATGGGTTTACGCCTGTAATTTGGCTGTAATACATGCATCCTCATGTGTGAAGTGTCCGCCCCACACCTTATCCTGTTGCCATCTCCCTGATCACTGTATTGCTGTTCCCCAGGTACTTCTGGAGGCCTGACACAAGGGGAAGGGTGAGTATAGATTCCATCCTTGAAGCTTGAGTATGCTGGAAGGAGCCGTAGGAAAGCCAGCGCAGCGGGCATACCTGCAAGACCACCAGTGCTTTGGGAGGCCGAGGCAGGAGGGTCACAAGCTCAAGCCCTGCCAGGGCAATTCAGTGATGTAGCAACCCTATTGTCTCAAAGTTTAAAAAGAAGTGAATCATGGGCTGGGGATTTAGCTCAGCAAGAAGGTGCTGGCTTCAACCTGTAGTACCATAAAACAACACGACACGGCATAACACGAAACAAAAAAGGCCAGGGTCTTACATGTCTATGAAGTGTATTTTATTTTATTTTTTGGCCTTTTTGAGACACAGTCTCACCATGCATGTCAGGCTAGTCTTGAACTCACTTTGGAGTCCAGAACAGCCTCGAACTCACAGTGATCCTCCTGCCTCAGCCTCCTGAGTACTAGGATTTTAGGTGTGTGCCACCACGTCTGGCCTTGAAGTGGTCACTTACATGGTACTTGAAAATAAATCAGAAGGAGTCTGAAATCTGTCATATGGAATGCATATGTGGTGATGTCCGCAAGGGGCGCTTGCGAGGGTGGGAAGGGGGCTGTGCGCTGCTGTCACTCATCCGCACCCTGCACCAGGACAGCACCAGTGGTCCCTCCACTGTGAGGGCCATTCCTGCCTGCCGGCTGTGCAGGGTTCAGTCCTCGAAGCTCAGGCTGCTGCCCTGGGCACTGAGCCTCAGACATGGTGCGGGAGCGAGGGCGAAGGGCAGGCGTGTGGTCTTGGAAGTCTTTCTCTCATTGTGAAAACTCGAGACCCAGGGGAAGCAGAGGACGTCACCTAACAAGTCATCTAATGCAGACACAGCTGCCTATGAGTGAGTTCTGGAGTGCAGAAGTCTGGCCGGCGCTGGTGGAAGAAAATCAGAGACTCAGGGTTGGCTTCCCCACCCAGCGGGTGGAGCGCAGCGCCTTGCTGTGGCAGGCTTTATGTCCTTCCAAACTTGCTGTGTTTTCCCCAAACTAAGACCTGCGCAAAAATAACCAGCCAGCCACACCTGCCGACAGGAAGTGCCACTTAGCTGCAGCACACTCCAGAAGCTGCCCAGGCCACGCCCAAGGGCCGAAGCGCAGAGTCCTACCGTCAGGCTCCGGTGCCGCCGCTGTGCTCTCCGTCACTTTGCCACTTCTGTACTTCAGCTCTGCCGCTGCAGGCAGCATGTGGAAGCCTCAGGCGAAGCTGCAGCCGGTGTCTCGTCACCTAGAATGGACTGGCACTGAGAGCAGGTGCCAAAAGGGAAGAGAGACCTGCACTGGGCTCGCGGCGGCGGCTCTCTGCATGCTGAAGGGCTGGCAGTGGCCCCCCTGCTGGCCCCCGATGCAGCAGGAGCCTGGAAGGCCAGGACGCACAGCCCCCTGCCCGGGACTCCGCCCCGAAGAGCTCTCCAGCCAGGGCGCAGGCGCGTTCTTAAAGTTCGGTATTTCTGCAGCCTGTAGAACATGCGAATGGACCTCAGCTGCTCCATTTCTGTACTGGCAGGGTTTTCACGGAATAAGAACGTTTTCCCAGCTCAGATTTTCTGTAGCAGAAGTGTTTGCGGGTGGAACGGGATGGCCCTCTCAACAGGTCTGCGTCTCCTGCAGAGAAAACTCATCTCAAAGGATGTTAAGTTTGGCCGAGTAAAATTTACTCTGCAGATTCTCCCTGAGCAATATTTCCTCAAAGAGCCAGTGCTTGCTGCTTCATGAGATGTGTGAACACTGCCGCTGCCCCTGCTTCGGGGAGAGGGCAACTGGCGAGCTTCCTGTCAGGGCTTATCCCGAGCGAGCGCTGGGATAAAGACGCTTGGCAGTGCGGGGCCATAGCTGGTAATGGCGGCGGGAGGAGAGGCTTGAGGACAAGGCTCCTGGCATGGTTAGGTGGCACTGTTCCCTTTCTCTTCTCTAAGGCTTGTGGAGTGGTAATTAAACTGTAAAGAGTCTTCCTGGGGCCTTATTTAGATCTTCCCGGATCAAAGGCAAAGCAGAAGGGTTCCCAAGACAGCAGCTTGAGCGAGAAACTGCCCTGTTCCTGGCCATTGGGTGCAGCCCTGGGTGGCTCCGCGTGGGCATCAGGAGCCACACATGCCATGGCCTTGAGGTCCAGCAGGCGCCGTGGCCCCGGGATGAGCCGGAGAATGCAGGGCTCTGGGACGGCTCAGCGAGGCACAGACCACAGACGGACAGACAGCCTCGGGCTGGCACCTTGGTGGACGGGGTCTGCACCCTGCTGGGTGTACTTGCAAGAGGAAGGAGGCAGGCCTGAGCCAGCGAGGGACCTTCTGGGAGCTCAGAGCCTGGCTCTGGCTTGCTTCTGTGACTCTGAGCAAGAGTGGGCTCTGCCTTTGTTGTACACGAAGTCGGGCTCGACTTAGGCCAGCTCTGGGCCTAGTGCTCGGCCTTCTGAGGCCCAGGGTCGCATGTCCCTCCCCGCTCAGCACCTGCAGGAAGGCAAGGTAGCAGGGATTGCAGCGTCCTACCCCTCCAGGCTGTTCAGGTACAGGCACCAGGGGGCTGCACACCCAGATGTTTGTTCTATTTCTGTTTGAACACCGGGTTTTGCCAAGTTGCCCAGGCCATGCTCATAGCTGGGATCCTCTTGCCTCGGCCCCTCCCAGTGCTGGGATTATTGCATTACCACATTGGTGAAGCTGTTTCTACATTCAATAAAAGTATGTGTACTGGTGGATACATTGTACAAATTTGGGAAGTTTAGAAGTTTAATTAAGTGACTCAGCAGAGAGCTTTGGAAATACCTTCATCCTGTGCAAGAGGAGCGCATGGACACTGTGTGAGTGCTGCACCCCCAGCCCCAGGGCAGCTTGATTATAACATAAGGAGGGGAGGGAGGCCGGCTAGGAGCCGCAGCTGCTGCCCCTCCCTTTGCTCTTTGCTGTTTTCTCTGCCATGAACTGCTGCCCTCTGCCCTGTGTTACTCTACCTTGGAGCCAGTGAATATGGCCTGAAACCTCCACAACTGTGAGATAGATAAGCCCCTCCTTCCTTAATTGTGGGTGTTGGGTATTTTGTTCCAGCAATGGGTGAAAAGTAACTGAGACAGTGCGTATGAAGTTACAGAGATTTATGTATATTTATGCTTTAACTTTTTATGTATGGACAACATGACAGCAAATGATCACAAGCAGCGTCTTCCTAGGAAGGCTGCCGCAGCACCCCAAACACCGGCAGGTTGTCACCCAGAGCAGGGCATTTTCTTCCTGAAAAGATTAGCAGCAATGCTTAGCAAAGGAACATAGCACACGGGGCTACTGTGGAGTTTTCTCAGGTTTTAGAACTATGATCGGCTGGGAGCTGTTGTTTTTGTGATAGGACTTTTCAATTTGGGGCTCTTTGGACAGTGAAATTTCATAAAAGAAGACATGGCCAAAAAATAGATGAAAACTATTCAACGTCTCTGGTTGTTAGAGAGATGCAAGTTAGAGCAGAGTTCCCACCTCACTCTAGAAAGAAGGCCCATCAGCAAGCAGTCAGATAATAACCAATGCTGTGGAGGTATAGGGGAAAAGGAGTCTTTATTGTTGGTGGAAATGTGAACTAGGGCAGCCACTTCGGAAATCAGTATGGCGATTCCTCAAAAAACGAACTAGTAATTCCACTGCTCCAGCTACTCCCCTTCTGCATATCTACCAGAAACTTGAAGACCTCATTTTAGGAGGATCCACGCATCCCCGTGTTTACAGCACAGTCCATAATGGCTAACCCTCAGCACCAGCCTCTACACCCATCCACAGACAAGCAAACAAAGAGGACACGGAGTGGATGCACCCCTGGGTGGCGCTCTGCTTTAAAGGACAAACTCGAGGGCTTGGCGGGAAAATGTGTGAATCCCGAGACCGTGTTGTTAAGGGAGATAAGCCAGACTCGTAAGTTTAAACGTCGCTTAGTTCTTTTCAGCGAGAAACCCAAAATGCAAGCAAAGAGCAAAATGAAAAGGCAGATAACAGGAAGTAGATGTTTTTCAGACGGGAAGGGGGCTAAAATTGGAGGAAGCACAGAGAGAAGGGGACAGGGAAGAACGTAGCCGTGCCGTGGGAGCGCAGCAGCTCCCGCCCTGAGTGGGACGAGCACGCACAGCAAACGTGAACGGACAGAAGCGCTAAGCCTCAAAAAGACAAAAGAATAGACAGTCAAAGCCGAGAAAGCGGTGAGGCACCACACTGTTGTGGTACTTCGAGTTTCTTGTAAGAACCGCTGGGGTGAACCGCGGTTACCGGCAGGTGCTGGCCCAGACGGGCGAAGTCAGCCCTTCTTGGGCACTGCTTTGCCTGGCATCTGTGGCCGCTCAGAGGGTGCGGTTGTTTGTACCCTGGCCCCTTGCCACTGCGGGGTGCTGAGAGGTGTTCCTGACTCCCTGTGCTCCCGCTCCTCGGGGTCGTGGCTTGTGGGGGGCGTGGCTCGTGGGGGTTTGTATGGCCGCCTCCCCTCCGTGCTGCCCCGGCTTCACGCGGTTCCTGTGTTTCCTCTGGTGCCTCAGCTTACCTAAGTTCACCTCCCTGTGTTTGGTTTCTCTGCTTATCTTCAGCAGTACTAGCTGTTTTGTTTCTCAGAATTCCTGAACAAGCCTTTTTATACTTAAAATGCCCCCACTGCTGGTTGAATACGCAGAGGTGCAGAGATGCCCCGAGAGATGCCCCCTCCGGCTTCAGCTTTTCGGCTGCTTCCTCATGGCTGCGTGAGCAGCAGTCTAGCCGTGTGCTTCAGGGTCTGTAAACTAAGGAGCAGGGTAGATTAAATAAAGATTAAATGACTAAGTACAGAGCACAGCACAGCACCAAGACGGGTGTGGCTAAGGAACTGTCAGACATTGTCAGTTGTTATAAATATATTTATGCATTGCTCCAAATGGTTGACATATGCAGTTATAGTCTGCAGAAATTACATGCTTAATTCCCAAAGGAATAAAAAAAAGTATACGGCTGGAAGATACACCTCAGGTCCACACCTCCTGAACTGGGCCTGTAGAGAGAGCCCCTCCACTGCACTGGGTGGATCCAGAAGCCCCATGTCCTAGCCTCGCGCCAGCTGAGATGGCAGGCAGTGGACACAGAGGGTGGCAGGGGTCTGAGAGGCTGGGTACCCACACCTGTCACTCGTCACTCCACTGCACACGTGGTCAGTCAGACAAGGGGCAGGTGCACTTTGACTGGGCCTGCGATGTGGTGTCCTGCGGCCCCTGGTTTATCCGTGAGGCTGCGGTTCACCAGCACTTGTACAATAGCAGACGCATGGCTTCACCTTAGTGGGGAGGAGCTGGCGACTCTTCCCTTGGGCCCGGCTTCCTCATGACTATGTACCTGAACACCCAAGCTACGATTTTCCACTGGGAAAACACATCTGATCTGTGTTCTGTGGTCAGATCAAAATTGTACAGTATTGCTTGACGTGAGTGAAGAGGATCATTTTAACTCTGCAAAAGAAAAAAGTCATTAATTACCCTGCACTCCGAATCAGGCAGTTTCAGTACTAGAAGTGTTGAGATTCATGCCTTGGTCTTGATCATTGCATATATGAAATTGGAAACAGTGACGGTTTGTGTCTCAGTGTCCCCCAAAGCCTCACGGAGTCTTGAGGTGGGCTTCTAGACTTTGTACTTAAAATGTGATCCACTCCTGGGATCATGGGTGCGGGTGCTGCTGGGGTGATGGGTGTGGGTGCTGCCCCTGCCCTGGGGCAGAGAGCCTGGGTCCCATGCCAGGAAGGGAGAGGGGCCTGGCCTGCCGCCTCTGCAGCTGCTCCTTGCTCTTTCTCCCGCTGTTGTGCTGCTTTCTGCCACCATGAGCGACTGCCCTCTGCCCTGTGCCCCTCCGCCGAGTATGGGCTGAAAGCCCCTCAGCTGTGAGCTGAATAAGCCTTTCCCTCCTTCATTTTGGGCGTCAGGCACTTTGTTTCAGCAAAGAGAAGAAGGTAGCAGTGACAGAACTGAAAAAATTTGATAATGTTTTGGATTTCTTGGTTCTTAAGATAATATCCCTAAGGGTTAAATTATAGAAATAATAAAAAAGAAGTCAGTGAAATCCGGACCACCCATGGGTTATGGCGACGCTTTTAGCAGTTACGGAGCAGGAAGCGCTACCGGCTGCCAAGCGCTGACCTCTGCAAGGTCCTGCAGTGGCTCTGTCCCTTCCCTAGTGAAGGCGACCTCTGCTTTTCATACGCTGCTGCTACTTATCATCATCATTGTTGAGATTCTGGTTAAATCAACTCGTCAAACACAGTGCAGCGCATATTTTTAAAACCGAGAACAGTGAGCCGGCTGTGTAGGCACACATGCAACAAGTCTGCCCCACACATTGCGCTAGCAGTGGCACTTCTTAGAATCAAGGAGGAGGCCGCCTGTCCTTGGGCCGAGCTGCATGTCCTCTGCGCTCCTCTTCACGCAACGCGCCTTTCTCCCTCAAATCCCGGGCAGGTGGGCGGCTCTGCTGCCCGTCTCCGCGGCAACAAGGTAGGAAATCATCGGGCCGAGGTGCAGAAAGAAGACAACGGGCTGGGAGCCGGGGCTGCCCGCCTGCTGCGTCGCAGAGCAGGGCGGTGCCCGCCCACGCATCGCGGGGGCTGTGCTGCTTTGCGGCATGCTGGTCGTCACAGCGCTGGGAAGAATGACTGCTGCGTAGAACGAGCCGTGTCCTGCTGTGTGTTCAGAGAGCAGCCTGCATGTTCACCAGATTGCAGTGCGAACACAGAGAAAAAAAGATGTTTCCTTCTCGGTCGCGCTGCCTCATGGGTGTGCAGCACAGAAACTTTAAAATATTGTGAAGAGCAGTGCATGGAGCCAGTGCAGACGTGGGGCCGGCGTGGCTCCTCTGTCTTGGCAGGCTGATGTGCTTGTTTCCATAGATATAGAGTTGGTGTGTTAAGTAAACAGAGTGGCATTGCAGTGCGTTGGTGTTGACTACAGTAAGCAGTGGCATTATTCCACAGGTCACAGTTGGGTACCAATGGGGGTGCTTGGCAGAGGGTAAGCAAAACCGAGGCTGGTGCTTCGCGTGGTGTGGCCAGGTGCTCTGTGAGCCTTACCCCAGTGGCTGAGGAGCAGCCCACAGGTACAGTATTTATATCTTACAAGGCAAGAAACAGTATGGGAAAAGGAAGGAATGGAGACAGAAGCCCTGGGCGGGCAGGTAGCACATGGGGAACTCACCTAAGGGGACACAGCATGAGTGCACAAGGCCTGAAGAGTGGCAGAGAGGGTGGCACCTGGACAGAGGCCTGGCAGAGGGAGGGAGATGGTGCTGAGGAAGGTGGGGAGAGACATGGTCTCTAAGAAGGGGAACAGAAGTCAAAAGCAAGCAGAGGGAGGGGCACGCAGCCACCCCTGGGCTGGTGGCTGGCTGTGGTGGGGGATCATGCTTTGTGACAGCGACCAACATCTACTGAGGAGACACCGCTGTGGGCTGGGTGAGAGATGAGGGTGCTTCCACTGGGAGGTACAGTGTCTCAGGTGACAGGTGGCTGAGTCAGGACTTGGGGACAGGCAGAGTGCCTGACGGGGTGTGTCAAGAAGAGTCCACCCTGGCTCCAATGTTTCCAAAGCAAGACAGCTCTGGAGGGCGCTGGGCAGGGCTTTGTGTGGACGATAACCCGGCTGGTGTGTGAAGCGTTAGGACAGGACCGCCTGTGGAAGTCCCTGCTCACGGCTGCCTCCGTCTTCTGCAGCCCCGGGTGTCACAGCAGTCAATGCTTTGAGGTCTTTTTCCTCAGGTGTACTCCGATTGCTCCCCGTGCTTCAGTGGGGGGGGGAGGGTGGAATGGCACCCTTGCGCCTGCTGTGTCCCCCCTCCTGCGCACTGCCAGCGTGGGGCAAGCTCTGTACCCCTGTGATGTCAAGGGAAGCCCCCAGGATATGGACAGGCTATAGTGGGTGTGAGCGGGCCCCGGCTTCACATACGCAGCATCGTGTGGGCTCCAGTTTTTCTGCATAAGGTAAATACGATGCAAGGTGTCTCCTGTACAGGTCTACTGAAAGCTATTATTTTCAAGGCAATGCCTGTACTTCATACGCGAGAGATGGAGATCCAGGAGGACTCCGGTTAACACAGCCCCCTGCCCTCACTTCCGGTCCCCCACTTCCTGGAGGCAACTCTTTCCTGTTTTACTGCCATACTGACTTCCTGTTTTCCCCAAGCAGTATGCAACCGCCGCGGTGCTCTTGCCCCTATCAGTGTTAAGGTCGAGAGACTCATCTGCCCTTTGCTCCTTACCCTGTGTTCACGTTCCGCCTCGATGGTGGAACCCGCTGGGAGTGCCTGTCACCCTCCCACGGCCAACGCACTTTGTTTCCTCAGGGTCCCCCTCTCTGAGCCAAGCCTGAGCTCAGTGAAGTCAGGGAGAGGCCATTGTTCACCGTCCCCTCGGCAGGGGGGGTGTGGAGTGAGCGGTGCGGACGGGTGCCTGGATCGTCCCGGGGACTGCCTTCCACCAGCCATGCGCCCCGTGCGCCTCCCATGCCCCTCGACCCGACCTGTTCCTCAAACCTGTGTGTTTGTGCCTTTTCTGTGCTTGTGGAAATCTCTCTTATTCTTCAGGCTCCACTCTAATTCAGTTTCTTCAATGAAACCTTTGATTTCCGCCTTGCAGTTAAGAACTTTCTCCCCTATGTGCCCCGCGTGCCACTTTGCTATTGGTATTTGTATGTATTACAGTTATACAGGTTATATTATAGTTGTTTACATGCAGGGCTGATCCTTCCTCCTGGGCTCGGGAGCCTCTAGGAAACCCTCACACTCAAGCACTGGGTCTGGGCATCCAGATGCCAGGCACTTGCAGAATGGGCCCTGGAGTGAATCATGTCCGCTATTCCTGCCTCTACCCACGGCATCGACTCAGACTTAGAACAGGATCAAATTCTAGTCAGCTGAAGGAAGACAGGAGATTTGAGGATTCCCTAGTGATAATGTTGGCAATGGAAGGCTTGACAGAGGGACCGTTGAAGAGCTGAGCTCTCCGTCCTAATGGAGATTTAGGCATGGGCCAGGGTGCTCCAAAGGCCATGTCTGGCAGTTGTGCCTGCCTTGGATGGATATGGAGTGCGTCCTGGTTAGTGAGTGTGCCTCACCCGGAGGTGTGGCAGCACTGCTGGGAGGGGCTTAGCACCTCAGTGATGTGCCCTGGGAAGGTGCCTGGATCCCTCTTTTCCTCTTTCTCCCAGTCCTTCCAGGCTGCGAGGAGGTGACCAGGCCCCTCCGCAATGCTCTTCTGCCATAATAAGCCTTGCCACTTTGGCCCAAAGCCTGAGGGCCCAGCAGCCATGAAGGGAAACCTCTGGCTGCTAGGGGCAAAGTCTTAACTTCCTGGAACACATGGTGCTGGCTTGCCTGGAGACAGGAGACAAGCCAGGCGGATACCCTCTGTTATGGTTTGTGTCTAGTTGTTCCCCCAAAGCCTCATATAGTTATGGGGTGGGGACATCTAGAGTTTCAGACCAACTCATGATTTCCTGGGATTATGTATTTTAGTACTGCTTGGATTATGGGTGGGTATATCTTTCTCAGCTTGTGGTGATAGCCTAAATGTATTACATGAGAGCCAGAGAAACAGACTTTCTGTTGCTCTCTGTTACCCTGGCTGCTCAGTCTTCTCTGTTGCCTCTGTTGCAATTGTTCTGCCGCCATGAACTGCTGCTCTCTGCCATGTGCCTCTCTGCCTTGGAGCCAGCCGAGGACAGACTGAAACCTCCAGTAACTGCGAGCTGAATAAACCTTTCCTTCCGTCATTTTGGGTGTTGGGTATTTGTCCCAGCAGCGGGAGGAGAGGAAGTGAGACACCGTCATTTGTGGTCGGAGTGGGACAGTCACATCTGCTGTGCTCCTCTGTGGGTGTGAGGCGCTCAGTCTGGCCCACACACAAGAAGCAGGGAATTAGGGGCCACTTTCCACGTAGGCAGTTCTTAGAGCATTTGGGAACACATTTTAAAGTTGCCAGAGCACTGTTAGCAATAATGATGCAGATTTAGTGCAAAGAGAGAGAATTCTTTAATGTGTGATAATTTTTCAATAGGCAATTCTATCAGTCAGTGCTCACTAGAGAAACAGATTTAGTATAAGATACATAATTATATGCATGGGTTTATAATTATATGGAGTTGTAGTAATATAATAATTATATATGGGCTTATAAGACATAACTATAAGGATTTTACATATGCTAAATATATAGATTTAATATTTCCCATGAAATAATTTAAGTATATTTTATAGATGTAGACATGGATTTATGAGGCAGGCTTCCAATGCCACCTGCAGAGCCAGAAGGGAGAGTGCCAAGGGGCAGCCTGGGTGCTGGGTATCTGAGGACCCAGCCACAGTCCAAGGTCTGGCTCTCCCTGCAGACCCAGAGCAAGTCTGCACCGGGAGCCTGGAGCAGGGCGTCCCGGGCGGAGGTGAGGCATGGAGTCCCCGGAGAAGTGGAAAGGGCCCTCCCTGTCTTGCCCCCTTTTCATTCTTCCATCCAGGCCACAGCCCATTGGTGGGCACTACCCACCCTGGTGGGCTTTGCCCTTCCGTAAGTCCATTCCGTCACCTATAGAACTGTGCCAAGCCAAGCAGACGGCATTTCTTACTCACGCTAATGTGGCAGTTAACTGTCACAGTACAGACACGTGGCGCCTGTGTGCATCTGCATGCATTCAGGTGTATCTGAAGGGCAGGGAAGGGTCCCTCCTACCCCCACAGTGGCTGACACGTCACGCTCCCTGAGGTCAGCACTGTGACCACCTTCCTCATTGCTTTCTGAGATACTCCAGTTCCTTTTGAATGCAGGGGTATGTATTGCACAGATCTGTGTGTGTGTGTGTGTGTGTGTGTGTGTATGTGGTGTGCGTGCGTGTGTGTGTGTGTGTGTGTGTGTGTGTGTGTGTGTGTGTGATCTTAAATATGCTTGTCTCTTCAGAAGATAAATCATGATAAGGGGTCATGGGGCCGGACTCTGGCTGCCCACTAAGCAGGTACTGTGCTGGGAAAGTGTGGCTTCCCAACTCCACTGGGTGATGGCTGGTCCTTCCTGCAACAGGACAGCTGTCGCCAAACATGGCCTCATATCCCAATGGCAAGGGAAGCCATTTCTAAAATGTCAGCTCTGTGGCTTCCACTGTTAGAAATTTTGATCTGGTGAATTTGGAGTAGAGTCTAGCAATTTCATTTTAAATATTCTTTCAAGGAGAAAAGGGCACACCTCTTTGAAGCAATTCAGTAATCTTTTAAACAATTATATACCTGCAGATATCTGCCCTACCGTTATGGCAGCTGGTGTACACGTTAATACGCACTGGCGTCCTACGGGAAACTTTCCAGAGGGGGGGAAAAAAAATTTAAAAACCTTCTTAGGAGCATGGAAAGGTCAGACCAGATAGGGAAGGGAGGAGAAGCAAAATTTCTTCCCTTGTACCTGTTTATGTCGTTTTGGCCTTTAGAGAAGATGAATATATTAGTAAAGAAAGAGTGGATGGATAGCTAGGCAAATGGACAGGAACAATGCGACGCTCCTGATGGTCATCAGCCTGAGGACCCTTGAGACAGGAGCCTGGTGGAGGAACAAGATGAGGGTCTCTTACCAAGATGCCTGGGGCCAGAGGTCTTTCCCAATTCAGTTTTTGGGATATTTGCACATATATAGATGCACTGTAGAGGAGGGGCTCAACTCTACCTAGGAAACTCCTTTAAGCTGTCTCTCTACCTTATGACTACAGACTGAAAATAATTTTATGCAATGCTTTCAGTAATTTTGTGCATTGAGCCAAACAGCATGGTGTGTGATTTTCTGCTTGCGGTGTTGCTGCTCAAAAAGTTCAACTTAAAGTAGTTGGGGTATGAGGTTAGCGCTGGTGAGCCTGTGCTGAAAGCACATTGCCTCTCTTTTTTCTGTTCCTGTACCAACGCCCTGCCCTCCCCCAAAGTCTGTTTGCTTTTGTTAAACAGAGCTTGCTCCTGGGACCTGTGACCCAGTCCCACAGTTGGCACTCGGCGCTGCCTTCTGTGTCCTCACAGAGGCACCACCTGCAGGGCAGTGGCCGGCAGGCCCATCTGGCTGCTGCTACTCCTCTGTTGATGTGTTCACTCAACACTCTTGGTGAGCAGAGGGCCAAGGCCGCTGTGCTCCCTGCTGGGGCTTTGCTGGCCCAGAGGATGGTCGGAAGCCCGACCTAGGGGAGCTTAGGACATGGAGAGCTGAGCCTGGACGGAGGAACAGAGGGCGAGAGCGCATCGAGCTCTTAAGATGAAGCTGAAACAGCCAGAGGTGACAGCGAGTCAGGAAGGGGCCTGGGGTGACTTGCAGGATGGGGGACCTCCACTCGGAGCTGCCACTTGAACCTCGGTGCCTGTATAGTAAGGAGCAGGGAGCCTTGTGAGGGAGGAGACTCTATTGTCGGCACTGCTGGGCACTCCTGCAGGGCACCACCAGGGTATGGAGCAGAGGAGCAAGGAGCAGACAGATGGGAATTGGGGCTGGAGAGCTGCAGAGGACCTGGGCCATGCAGGGCTGCGTGGATCTGTGGGCAAGTTTGGGGGACACTGGAGAGCAAGGTGTGCTTGGAGAAAGACCATGGCAAGTTCTGGACTAGACCTCACAGGTGTTGGCCATGGATTAGATCATGAATGACCCCCGCAAGACTCAGGGGTTCAGAGATGGCTTCTGGAAAGCAACCGCGTGGTGGCGGTGTTCCAGCTGGCTTTTGGCTTGGTGTTAGGAGGCGAGGCCTGACTGGAGACAGCCTTCAAGGGGCGTGGCCTGGAGGGATTGCCCCACCCCCTGGCTCCACCCTTCTCTCGCTGCCTTCCACCCGCATGATGTGAGCAGCTGTCCTCCGCCACGCCCTTGCTCCATGCCACCTGCACAGTGGAGCTGGCTGAGCATGAGCCGAAATGCGAGCTAAGATGAACTTCTCCTCCTTCAGCAGCAGGTGTCAAGCGGGTGCTGAGAAAGCGCCCGAGACCCAGGTCTGGGGGGCCTTCGAGTTCAGCGCACGCTGCCCAGACCCCTCCCCTCCTCTCTCAGGTCTGCACCTCTGCTCGCTGTTCACTGCAGGTCACTGTTCAAGCTGCTGTCCAGGGTCGAATTCCTTGTCCCTGCTGTCTGTCATTGCCATATATGTTGTCACTAACTCCTACGGGGCTCTACCAAGCTATTTTCATTTTGTAATTTTTATCCTTCTGCATATTTTCATCTACACTGATGCAGCTTAGCCATTGCCATCGCATTCAGCAAATAAAGACTTCTGTGAACCAAGCGATACTTCAGGGGCCAGAGTTGCGGTGGCCAGGATGTGCTCTCCCGGCGCCCCTCCAGGTCATGCTGCCATGATCTGCCTCCCTGGCCAGGCCCTGCAGCAAGTCCCCAAGAGCCGCGGGCTGCGCCTCTTCCAAAGTGCCATTTCTGAATGTACAGGGCTTTTGGAGATGTCCACGTATGAGCCACAGCAGGCGGCGCCACGCACTAGTCTGCAACCCTGATGGAGCAAGGGCGGGACAAGGGAGAGGCAGGAGGAGGAGGAGGAGGCCCGCCCGCGTACACTTCCTCTCCCTGGCTCCTGGGCACCACGAAGTGGACAGCTTTCTTCCACTGTTGTGCTTCTACCAGGCCCAAGGGCAGTGGTGCCAACCTGCCCCTGAGCCCACAAGTCAGTGTGAGCATTTCCTCTCATAGACTGTTTATGTCAGGGATTTTGTCTCAGTGACAAACAGTTGATCACCACCCTGGCCCTGGGATGGCCTAGGACCGTGGTTCTCTGCCTGGGGGTCGCGACCCCGGTGGGGGTTGAATGACCTAAACACAGGGGTCGCCTAAAGCCATTCCGAATCATAACTGTAGCAAAATCGCAGTTTTGAAGTAGCCACCAAAATTATTTTTTGGTTTGGGGTCGCCACAGCTTGAGGAACTGTATTGTAGGGTCACGGCATTAGGAGGGTTGAGAACCACTGGCCTAGGAGCTGGCACTGACACTGAGATTGAGGCTGGTGGGAAGTAGGGCGGCCAGGGCAGGCAGAAGGCGAGAGGGTGGTAAGCAGGGTCAGCTTGTGGCGTGGCATGGCTGGGAGCGAAGGCTGTGGGCTCAGTGGGAATGCTGTGGGGGGCCCCTCGTAAGCTGCCTATTTGGACAAATCCTTTAGACAGTGGAGAGCCGCTGAGGACCTGAATGGTAGAGCCACGCAGGACAGTGGGTCTGGGGCATGGAGTGGTGGATTCCCTTCCCGTGGGGCCCGGACAGCAGCTCGGCATGGACATCTCTAAACCGTTCATCAAGTCAAGCTGTGATCGCACCCTAGACCTCTAGTGACGCTAAGGCAGAATCTTTTCAGCACCTGTATATTTTATATTACTGGGACTTTCTTCAGAATATGAAGGCTTGAAATGAATATCATTTAAATACTCAATTAATTCAAAGCCTTTCTTCCGCATATTTTTCCATAGATTTCACACTCTTTTAGAAACTTCATTCTGCCATGCGTCTTAATATTGTCAATAAAAACCCATAATAGAAGAGGTAGTGCTGAGGGAGGTGATGGAAGGGGGAGGGGTGGCTCAACAGCATGGAGGGGGTGGGGCTTTGTGGCACAGCCCGGGGAGCTTCCTGGTGTCCCACCCGCTCCCACCCAGGCCTGCCCAAGCAGGGGAGGACTTCTGCTCCTGTTTACCATGCTGGTGCCACGAATTTATCAGCTCCTTGTGTGACTTCATGCGCAGTCCTGGAAGATGCCATTCTTTCGCCTGTCTGACTTTTCTTGGTGCTAACCCACACACATGTTGTTGACAAGAGCTGTGTGTTGGGCACAACCCCACCAAGAATGGGGACTTTTGCAAGTGAAGGACACCTCAGCCTTGCCTTACCTCTCAGAGGGGAGATGTCACAGGAGGTTTACTGGGAAACTGTCTTTATTAAACTTTTTAGCAAACACCCATAGCTGTCTTAGTCACTTTCCTGCTGGTGAGACACAATACCCAACAATATCAAATTAAAGGAAGAGAGGTTTATCTGAGCTCATGTTTGCACTCTGTAGTGACCCCATGGTCAGACTGTGGTCCATCTGTGGTCAGTCTATGGACAGTCCACTGCCAGCTGATTCCAAAGCAGGACAGTGAGGCAGACAGGCCTGGTAGAAGAAAATGTGCTCACCTCATGATGGTGGGAACCAGAGAGAGAGAGAGAGACAGAGAGAGAGAGAGAGAGAGACAGAGAGAGATCAGTGGAAGAGCCAGGAAGGAGAAAATAATCCCCGGTGGTCACCCTGAGCTGGTCAGAACCCATCCTGGCAGCACACCAGGTGTGTGTTCCCGCAGAACGCAGAAGCGCCGCTCTTGAGCTCCTGAGGCTTTGGGGTCCATCCCAGCCAGATCTAGCCCCACATGGGCCAGGTCAGCTCTTGGCAGAGCCAGCCCCTGCAATGTCTTTGCAGCTCTGTGTGGTGGGAGCAGTGAGCAGTGACATCATGCACAGAGGGGGCTTGGACACAGAGGGTCAATGGCACTGTGCCTCAGACACACAGCGCTGGGTTTGGACCGAGGCCCAGGGTTCCAGAGATAGAGTGCAGGAAGATGAGGGCGAGCCCAGTGTGAAGCGGGTGTCTGAGCGCTGGCTTTCCAGAGGGGAAGGCTAAGCGGGGACTATGCTGCCCGCTCCTCGGGAGACCTCTTGTGCTGAGGATACAAAAGCGGAGAGTAATGGGAAATCAGTCTGGGCCACACACATTTTCGTTTCTGCCGTGAATCGCCAGGCTCGTCCTGTGAGGAGAAGAGCACTTTGCCTTTGTCTCTTAGGGCAAAGAGCCAGTCCCAACGGAGTTCCTCCTGTGGTTAACTTTCCAGGTTGTTGTTTCTGTTCATTAAGTTTATAGAAATGGTGAGCGGAGCAACGCGGCATCTGGGCAGCCCAGAGCCCTCGCGCGGGAGGCCCCTCGCTGGAGGCACCTTCCGTCCTCCCTAGGGTTCCTGGCCATGACTCACAGCTGGGTGTGCTTCCCCCTGCACCCTATGGGCCGAGCAGCTTAAGGGCTCTGTGAGCCAGGGCGTGGCTTCCTTGCGACGGTGGGGGGAGTGGTCTCTGCAGGTGGGTAGAGTGACCTCCGTCTCTGCTTCACGAAAGCTCTTCAGTGAGTGTGTGTGGCGGAGGTTACAGTGCAGATAGGCACTGGAACTGGGGCAGAAAGGCACGGGACGGGGCTGGGGGGCTGTACGTGATGCTGGCCCTGCAGGGCCTGGCTGGGAGGAGAAGGCGCGGCAGGGCCCTGAGTACAGTATCGGCCTGGGTTTTTATGCAGCTCCAAACTGAAGGGCCCTCCCTCCCACGAAGCCGGCTATCGAGCGCGCATGCCGCTCTCAACAGCTGAAGTGCTATTGGCCGGCGTGGGAAGGTTTGGTCCAGGACAGCCCCGTGCAGGCGGGTTCTGTGCCACGGCAGGGGGGCTGTCTGATTCCCAGCATGTCCGGGGCTGCCCGGGTGCGCACTGGACGACTTCCCGGAGCCCACCGCAGCGGCGCGTTTCTGTTCTGCAGCCGCGCTGCTTGCTTGGAGCTCTCTCCCCGTAGCCTCATGGGGGAGGGATCGGCGTTTACGCACTTACAGGAAATTTAATGAAAGAACAGATGGGCACGATTTTTGCAGCATCCCCGATTCTAGACGATGATTTCCCACAAGGAAACGAAAAGCATATTTCAGTGCGCCTGGCGGCCGTGGAGCACTCAGTGGCTGCTGCTTGTCATCTTGTTTATGGGGACATGGAATTGAAAACTTTCTTCCTATTATTTGCACAATGTAGCAAGAGTGGGCAAGGTTCTTGGAGGAAAATGTGTTTCAAGGAGAGGAACAGAAGCCAGATTGTGTTTTTCCTTTTGTTTTTATAGAAAAAATGTTCGCAAACAAGATACTGAAGCAGTTTGTTAAGAAAGAGTGTTAAAGAATGGATGTTAAAAAAGGAAAATGAAACAAAGAGCTGGAACATTTTATTCATCTTATTCATTGGAAGGGAACTATTGCCCGTCCTTGGATTTGGTCTTTCCTGGTCACAAACTCACAAATGGGTCTGTTACTATTTCAGAGGTGCTGGTGCGAGACCTGAGGTCAGAGACAAAGGGGCTGCCCTGCTTTTGGGGCAAGGACGGACACCAGCGTGAGCATCACCAGCAGGTCAGCGTCCCGTGCCCGTGGGGCCCAAGGCCAGCCTGGCGTGGACCGCATAGGTGCTGGACCTGCGTGTGCTTTCCTTACAGCTGAGTTACCCTGGGGACGCCTGCAGGCAGTATGGGAGTGCGCTAATCTGCGGCCCCTGAGAAACCAGACAAGTAGGATAGGATCATAAGAGAGGGTCCAGTAGACTGGCTCCCCGGTCAGAGGGTGAATAGCCTCAAGGCGGCCACGCTCAGGCTGGAGAGGCGGGGGAAGCGAGGAGCTACTCAGCCACAGGGTCTGGAAGCTGCAGAATGACGCGAGGCCGGGATGCAGCCCCGCTCTGAGGACGCCTAGAGACCTGCTAGCACAGGCTCGCCTTGGAGGCCTGCAGTCAGATGTCAAGGGCAGCAGCAGCAGCGGAGAACCCCACCAGGACAAGGGTGTGGTGTGAGCCTGTCGCAGGGCGTCCAGGCTGGCCTCTGGCACAGCGTCCCCTATGTTCACGACAGGTCTCCCCCTCAGTTCACTGACCCACAGGCACACGCACTCGGAAGTACGCACTGCCAGTTTCCTAGGATCCTCCCTCTGACCACGTGGACAGCCCCCGTGGTCCTTCCCAGGAAGTCTAGTCTTAGCTAGGCTGGGTGGGGAAGGTGGAAGGAGAGACCTGGTCCCACCTCTCATGGCTGCAGGCTGTGTGAGCCTCTCTAGGACATGAGCAGGTGAAAGGACAGCCAGGACCTTGCGGTTCTGGGGGCTTGGCAGATGGGCAGGGGCACAAGGATTGTGGTACCTCCCTCCTCACCGTGCCACCCCCGGCAAGCCTTATCTTCCTATATTCATTGCCTCAAGGAAGAGTGAGGAGAAAGAGCCTGGGGAAGAGGCCTTGGGAGCTTGGAAAGGCTCTTCATGGTGACGGTTATGGTTTGTGTCTAGCTGTCCCCCCAATGCCCCCCCAATGCCTCAGTCATGAAGCAGGACTTCTCGAGTTTGAGATTAACTCGCGATCCACTGAGATTATAGGTTTTAGGACTGCTGGGATTGTGGGGGTGGTACTTCCCCCAGCCTGGGACACGTGGTCTGAATGGAACATGAGAGACAGACAGACGGATTTCTCTCTCTGTTGCCATTGTTGCTGCTCTCCTCCACTTTGCTCGTGCTCTCTTCTGCCACCAAGAACAGCTGCCCTCTGCCCCGTGCCACTCAGCCCTGCAGCCCGCTGAGTATGCACTGAGACCTCCAGTGACTGTGAGCTAGATAAACGTTTGCTTCCTTCACTGTGAGTGTCAGTTATTTGTCCCAGCGATGAGAAAAGAGTATCTGTGTGTGTGTGTGTGTGTGTGTGTGTGTGTGTGTGTGTGTGTGTGTGTTTGAGCCAGGGTCTGGCTATGCAGCTCAGGCTGGCCTTGAGCTCATTTTTGTAGCCCAGGCTGGTCTTGAACTCGCACTGGTCCTCCTGCCTCAGCCTCCCGAGTGTTGGGATTACAGGCGTGTGCCACCACACCCGGCTTGAGAGAAGAGTGAGACAGCGACTCCAGTAAGCCTCCTGGGAGAGTAAGCCAGGGACTCCAAAAGGAATTCTTGCACTATTTTAAAAGCAAGCATCAGATCCAACTCTCAGGCTTCCTGCTTCATTCGTCTGCCTTTCCACCACCAATTCGGTGACCTGTCCATTTGTAGCTAGGTGAGTGAGGAACACACCCTAAGGTCCATTTGCCTCATTCAAGCCGTGGCAGCCCCATGTGGGCATGTTGGAGACAAGGGGTGGGTGGTATGAGTGTGACCTGCCACGGGAGCAGGGTCCTTAGAGGTTCTCTGCACACGGCTCAGCTTCCCGTGTGACTGAGTGTCTTGCCTGCCTGTCCCCCCTTGAGGCTGGGGCCTGAGCTTCCACTCAGCCCCAGGAGGCCCTAATTCCCAGGCAACAGCCACCCTTCTCCTCTTCCTCTCCAGAGTGCTTCTTGAACAAACTTGCAGAGCCCCCACTTTTAGTGGCCCACGTGCTCTGGTAGTTGAGGTCCTGACCACTTTGCCAACAGCAACTGGGAAAGCCAGGTTGACAAACTGTTTGTCCATGGCCCAGACCAAAGGAGCCAACTGCCTGTTTCTGTAAAGATTTTACCAGCACACAGCCATGCCCACTTGATCTTCTCTTATCTGTGGCTCTGGTCATGCTTCTGTGGCCAAGTTCATGTGTTCTTCAAAGTCCAGAAGGTGTCCTATCTGATCCCTGTTAACACATCAAGGTGATGCGCTTCTGGTGCTCAAGCCCTGACTGGTGGCTGAGGGATGATGGGAGTCTTCACGCTCAGCTGCTCATGAAGGGGCTCTGACTCACAGCACACGAGCCAAGGCTTCTCAGCAGTGTGTTCTGGTGGGGAGCAGCACCCCACACAAGCATGGTTCTGTTGCGGACGGTGAGTGGTGGCTCTCAGGAGCACCTGCTTCCCTTCAGTCTGTGCCTCCAACCCCACAGGTGCTTAGCATCACTCACAGGTCTCACTGGGTGTCTCTGTCCCACTTGTGGCCACCAGGGGGCCTGGGACAGTGGATGTCATTGCCGTGTCTCCTTCAGGACTCTGGCCCACCACAGGGTGCTCAGTGGAAGCCCTGTTTCCTAAGGCCACCCAGATCCCACTCAGCTAGTCCATCGGTGCCTGGTTCCTGTCTCCACTGCTCTTTACAGGAGGATTGTCATTTCCCAACTCTGACTTTGTACAAAATTTTTCACCAGAGGAAGACATCAGAACCCAAGCTGCTGCAAGGTGAGAATCCTGGCACTTGTGATGGGCGCGCCTGATACTGCCTGACACGCTGCATGCCGTCTGCTCAGCCCTGCCCTGGTACAGGAGTTAGGAAGTGAGGGCTCAGATACCTCCGCTTGTGCCTGATGGCCACCCGGGGTCATGGTGAGCCCACGCATCCTGTCCTCTGATGCTTCTTGCTACTTTCTCCTTTCTCTTGAAACCTCAGCCTGCTTTCCACTGGGCTTTTCTGGCAGGCCTTGTACTTGGCCTTGGGACTCCAGCCCTTGGCTCTTGGTCTGTGAATGCCACCAGAGATCCATCACATCCTCCCTCTCCCAGCCAAATCCAGCTAGAATGCTGCTGCTGGCTTGCAGAGTGCTCTGTGGCACCTTCCCAAGCGGCAGTGTTTCCCTCCGCTCATGGTGCTCTGGTCTTCGCTTTCGACCTATTTGCACATTTGATGTTAACTCTGGACAGCGTGCTGGTGGATCGTGATCATACACGTTGCCCTTTGGGGTGACCTTGTCTATTTTTGTATGTTGAGAACCACTGCCCTTGTAGAGACTGGAGCCCTGCTCCTCCCAGAAGCCTCTGCATCGGCTCCAGCTCTTATTCCTCTTCTCTGCCAGAGTCCAGCCCTAAGGCTCAAACATAGTTGATGTGGAACCTGTGATTAGATATTTATATTAGTTTGTTTTGTGTCACTATGACAAACGACTGGAGACCCACCTGCTTTATAAAGAAGGGAGTTGTTTCTAATGCATGTGTTGGGTGGGCTTGACACGGGCTCAGCAACCTGAGATCCCACAGCCCTCACAAGAACATGACCCCAGTACACCAAGGACCTCACTCCAGGCTCCCTAAAGTTTGCCATGGGGACCAGGCTCTTCACACTGGGCCTTGGTTGTGGGAGGGGGTAGATATCACCCACCACCCAAACCGTAGCAGCAGTGCTGCATGCTGTGTGCAGTTTTAAGTGAATCAGTCTTTTTGCCATGTTTTATTGTAGCTTTTATGCAACTTTTGGAAAGTTTCTTAAGTGTTCTGCATCTTGATTTGCTTATTCGCAAAGGAGAATAATAATTCCCATGCACAAAGTCAGTACTTATGAAGTAACTTAGGAAGGTCTGTGTCAGGTTTTGGGCATGCAGTAAGCACAAAGGTTAGCCCAGAGGATTGTCAAGCTAATGCTTTGATTTGTTGTTGTGGTAGTACTGGGGATTAAACCTAGAACCTCTGAAATGAGCTTTGTTTTCAGCCCTCGTCTATTTGTTTTTTATGTTGAGAAGTTCTTGCTAAATTGCTCAGGGTGGGCTAAAAATTGCAGTCCTTCTGCCTCAGCTCCCCGGAGCTGTGAGGTTACAGGCATGCCCCACCAGACGGGGCTAACTGCTGTGGCTTCTTAGGGAAGTGAGCGGGGTAGCAATATGTGCCTGAGGCCTCAGAAGGAAGCGCGGGTTTGCTTCCTTACACCTGTGCTCCAGCGACCTCTATGCTGCCGGTACCTTGAACAGCTCAAAGCTGGAGCTTTTCCGGCCCAATCTCTCTTCCCCGAGTTTCGGGGCTGAGTTCTGGCTTCACTGCATCTTAGCCGGGTGGTGAGCCGCCAGCCGAGGGCCCCCACACTGCCCCCCTACCCCACAGCCTCAAAGCAAGGGCAGAGGAGGCAACGTGGAATCCGCATTTGTGAGCAGAGCTCACGGAACCTGCTTTAAGGCAAATCATAGTCCTCTGTGACTGTCACCAAGCCTTTCTAGAGATGATGGGAGGTCTGGGACCAGAGTAGGACCTGACAGTGGCCTTGCCCTCACAGCGCTCCACGGGCATCCTGCCTCAGATTCAGTAGCTTCCTGGGTGTCCCAGGGAGCAGACATAGGAGGCCACCGCTGCCTGGTGGGAGTGTGGTCGGAGGTCCGCAGGGACCCTTCTGTGCCTGGCTCTTGAACAGGGTTTGTGTGTTTGTCTCATTCCGCTGGGAGAAGCCGAGGGAAAAGATTCTGTGCAAAGAAATATTCAAGGGAGACCAGACAGCAAGGCTGACATGGGATTCACGGGGCCCAGACAGCGAGGCTGGCAAGAGCAGCCCAGATGCCAGCCAATCTCCCCGCCCCCACTACCACTAGGTGGGAGGTTTGCTCTGAGCCAGAGCTGGGGTTCCAGAAAGGACACTGTAGGCCCTGGGGGAGATTTTCATCTAAATGGAGCTCAGCTGGCAGCATCTGCATTGCAAAACTTCGCAGCAGTTGCTTCTAGGTGGATTTTGGAATTAAAATTCCGGATTCTTTATTTCACTGTTGATTGAGGCACGCTATGCTTTACATGTAGATAGATGTCCCTGCACAGCCTCATGGGCTTGAAGACAGGGCAGTGGGAAAGGGGTGGCTGGGGCAGGGGGCGCTGAGGGCCGCCCTGCTGTGAGGAGGCTGGGCCTGGCTGGAAGAGGGACCACTGGGCGTGGCCTTCCCAGGCCCACCTCCCCACAGCTCTCTCTGACGAGGAAGGTGATCAAGATGAGGAGTGATCTGGGTGGCCTCCTGGAACTCAGGCACCGAGAGTCACATCCTTGGCTGTTACAGTATGCAAAGGCCCACACCACAGCCAGTCCTCGGTGCTGCAACCATGTAGGCCACTGGGGGTGACCTGCATGACCAGCACCGCCTTATGGTGCCCACCGCATGCCATGTCGCGAAGCAATGCTTTGTGACTTATTTAGGGCTGGGGGAATCTGGTCCCTGCCAGATTCTGGTGTTTCTTGTCTGTACTGTTCTGAAGCTGGGGGTTACCTGCGCTGGAATAAAGGGGATGTCCCTTCAGGTATGCACTGTATTCATGGATTTTCTTTCAAAACACTGACGTACACCTTTGACTCTTCAAGAAAAAAACAGGAAAGTAGGAGAGAGAAAACCTTGCATTCTGATGGCTTTCCAGTCTCCGTGGATAGAATAAACATCTGCATTCGGCACAGTGTCACTATCACAGCAGTCTATTCAAATAGATCCTTGATGTGAATATTTTTCTGGAGAACATATGAGATTAGACATCCATCTAAGGTTGTCTTCGCAGCTTTGCTTAATAACATTAATGGAGATAGAGAACCTATGAATATTAATACTTTCACATCATCAACTTAGCTGTGTGTTCTATTTAGAAGCACTCAGAAATCTGCCCCAGGCTCTATTTTGTGCATTTCTTTTTTAAAAAATAATTCTCAAAAGCTGTTCCTATGTAATGCTTTTACTTAAATCTTTTTCTTTCTTTTTAATTCTGAAAGTGCTTCCCATGGATGTTGTCATCGTTTAGAAACGATTTTTCATTTTCTTTTGTTTTTTAATTCTGGAAGAGCTATTCCTGGATAATGCCATTCTTTCACACACAGACACACACATGCACGCACACACACTAACTCTTCTAAGAATTCAGCTATCCTGTGAATACTTGCAGATGTGGAAAAATGCCCTTACAATAGATGTTTATGGTATTTCATCTTTCTTTAGACACAGTAGCCGGACATTTCCTCTGATGCACGGAGGCTTTTCATACCTTCCCTTTGGCCATATTTAGGGAGCTCGGTATGTTTCAAGGTTGTTTAGGGAAAAATGTGCTCTTTACCCATGAACAGGAAATTCTACATTCATATTGTATCAGGGGAAAAATACTGAGCTACTTTGCTGTTCTATGTGGAGTCTCCCCTGCCCTCAAATGAGCTTGCAGGAAGAAGCTTGCAGGACGTTGGCTCCCATCACAGAAGGGAAATTGTTTAGACCCTTCAGGAGAGGAGGCTGCTACGGGTTCATCTGAGGACAGGCTCGCAGGTGGGAGCACAGCCACTCAGAGCAGCAAGACTCGTGGAAGCAGCCGAGAGTGTTTAAGGTGTGTCTTCAAGGAGGGCCCTCCTGCGTGTGTTCGCTGTCTCGAGGCAGGCCGTGCACAAGTGTTTGGAATCGGACC
>PVJA010023208.1:0-33295 GCA_004027025.1 Myocastor coypus | reverse complement strand
GAGACAGGCCTTGTTCCATTGGCTCCCAGGGTGCCAGGATTCGGGTATGCCCTCCCACATCTAGCACCCATTACATTTTAAGCAGCACAATCTAGAACTTGCTTAATAATAAAATATTGGATGGCTGAAATAGTACACAAATGTTATTTTTCTTCACAAATATTTTCCAGAAGCTGCACAATACTCTGGGAAGAGTGTTAAAGGTTTAACCATATCCAGAAATTTGTTCTTTCACTGTTATTTTAGAAATGCCATGTAGCCCTTCTCATTTTCTACCAATTCTATCCTCACCTTTCTAAATGACTTTTTCTTATTATTTTCTCCTATGGAGCCCCTCTGCTATAAGGTTCTTCTAAATACACAAAAATAATTTAATTATTAATTTAAAAAGAGGCATGCATGGAATAAACCTATACTAGTAATAAAGGGTCCATATTGAAATCCTGCTATTTGTAGCCTATTAATTACATGGTATGTGAAGAGGCCTCCTGACCTGGGTCAATTATGTTGTGAACTATCTGGGATAATGTGATCCATCTTCTGTTTACTGGATATGTGGACATATATTTGGTAATTGGTTATCTTATATACGATTAACATCTGTTATCTAAAAAGCCTACTCTTGCCTTTACCATTTTTGAAGTTTCAGCTCTTGGACAATACTGCTAAAGCATGCTGAGAAACAGTCATATGTAAGACAGTGTCATACCTGCGCAAATAATGCTGCTGCAGCAGGTCATTTCTCAACACAAGCTGTGAGACATGTTTCTTACCAATTACATACCAAGTCCTCCTGCCAGCAGCCAGGAGGAGTGAGGCACCTTTTCATGGGTAAGTCAGATTAGCAGGGATGGGGCAGCATCCTAAACAGGGATATCAGTCACTGTGTATCGGTGTCTCTGCACCTTGTCCCAATGCCACCTCCCTAACACAGCAGCGCTGCCATTGATCTTGGCATTTTGCTCTGTTTTCTGATACAAAGCATTACATTCTTTCTCAGCACTGCTACCAACTTACTAGTCTATTTTCTTGCTTATGGGGAAATAGCATGTAAAATATTGTGCAAGCGTCGCCTATCCCCTTGAGGCTAGCCACACATCACTGAGATGATGAGGTCCTCTCTATTTGCTAAGTACATGGGAACGAATTACAGATGAAAGCTCCTTGCCAGGCGTGGTGGCTCATGTCTGTAATCCCAGCACTCGGGAGGCTGAGGCAGGAGGATTAGTGCGAGTTCGAGACCAGCCTGGGCTACAAAAGTGAGCTCAAGGCCAGCCTCAACTGCATAGCAAGACCCTGTCTCAAAAAGACAAAAAAAAAAAAAAAAAAAAAAAAAAAAAAGCTCCTTTCACCCTTACAGCCTTCTTTCTGCGACTGCCCACTAACTGTGGCTACTGATGAGGGTGGTGTTTGGAGATGGCCAATCCACAGGCCATACACTACCGCAGGAAGAAGAGTAGCCTGACGCCTCAAAGGATGCTGATGACTTGTAAGAATCCAAGGATTCAATGCAGCCTAAGAAGTGAGAAATAGAAACGCATTTTTAGCTTCGCACTGCACAGTACAATGCAAAATTAATTCCAGAAATGGGTCAAAAAGAAACCAAGTACATCTGCAAACACATTACTTTTATTATTCTAAGATATGGGAACTTTTCAATGAATTGCTGTTAGATACAGGAAAGGCAGGGGGTTGCCAGGCTACAGATGCTTAGAATGTTCCACAGAACCTTCTTTCTTTTACTCAGTAATGGTTTTCAGCTCCTTCCCAAACTCTTATCTGACAAAAACAGGTACCATATACATGACTTATGGCTTATGAATAATTTCAGGTGGCAAGTTGAAGATGAAAATGTCCTGATTCATGTGTGCTTTCTTGTAGTCTGAGAGGAAGCTCAACATGCCCATGGTGATCCTCTCAAGGGGTGCTTCCAAGAACCTACCACATGCCTGGCACTGGAAGGCATGGTGAGCGGGCAGATGGTGCCTGCCCTGATGGAGCTCAGCAAGTCACCCCAAGTGTCAGAGCTCTCCTTCTCTCTCGTTCCACAGTACGTACCTCTCATCAGGTTCAAATTTAAGAAGGAAAATATGTTATACCCCATCCATTTTGCAGGGAAAGAGCTAAGACTGAGACTTCTAAGAGAACTCCCTGAACCGCCGGTCAGAACCAAATGCATGACTTACACTTGAGCCCCTTGTGTCGCCTTTGTCCTTTGCCTGGGTTCTATTTTAGCTTTATTTTAGTCTTTAAGGATTTTAAATTCACAGTTATTAGAGCTGTACAGTTTATACTTAGCATATGTGAAGCCAAAAAACAAAAATATAAATAAGATAGTATCGGTATTGATTTCATCTATAATTAGACTGGTATTCCAATGGATCCATACTGGAAGATGTGTTAACACTGTTTTCTAAGCTCTGGCTCAAGTAAAGATTTTTATTTTCAAGGAAAAAGGACTTTTTTTTTCTTTTTGATTTGCTCAGCCTGCCCTAAGGGTGGGGCTGGCGCAGTATGTGATGCTGGGGATTGAATCACGGTCCCCTGCACCTGCCTAAGCTTGCTTAAACAGGTACTTTAGACTGCTGAGCTATCTTGCCAGCCCCCCATATATTTCTTTTTTAATATAAGGACTTGCTATGTAGTTCAGGCTGGCCTTGAATTAATTATGTAGCACAGGCTCGCCTGGAACTTGTGACAGTCCTTCTGCCACAGCCTCCCAACAGCTGGGATTATACTCAGACATGTGTCACCATGCCCGTCCAAAAACATTTCTATACAAATACTTTTTCTCACATGTAAAATACTGCTATTTCACCCATCTTCTCAGGAGCATTATTTGCAATAGCACAAAGGTAGAAGCATTCTAAATGTCTACAGATAAATGGATAATCCCCACTCAGAAAATGTGGTATATATTACTTATTATGGTAAGCATCTAGGTGTCCCTCCAAAGCCTCAAGCAGTTGCAGGAGCAGGCTCCTAGAGTTTGTGATTAATTCATGATCCAATGCTGGGATTATGGGTGTGGGTGATACACTCACCCTGGGGCAGATATCCCAATAGAAGGGAGGGAAAGAGGCTAGCCACAGCACAGTCACTGCTCCTGCCATTTTGCTATTTTCTGCCACCATGAACTACTATCCTCTGCCATGTGCCACTCTACCCTGAAGCCAGCCATGTATGGACTGAACCTTCCACAAATTGTGAACTAAATAATCCTTTTCTTCCTTAATTTAAGATGTCAGGTATTTTGTCCCAGCAATGATAGAAGAGTAACTAAGAATTATTCAACTTTAAAAAGGAATACTCTGACACCTGCTGTAATATATGTGAAACTTTAAGACACCATGGCAGATGAAAGAAGCTCCAAAAAAAAAAAACAAACCAAGAACTAGTAATATATCAATATATGATTCCACTAATACAAGGTAGAAAGGACATTCAGATTCATAGAAACAGAAACATAGACTTATTGCCAGGGTTGGGGGGGTAGAAGGAACTAAATGGTTGTTTAGTGGGTATGAGATTTCAGTTTTACAAGATAAAGTTTTGGAGATGATTAACATATGACTATGTAAAAATTCTTCTCACTACTGAACTGTGCATTTAAAATGGTTAAGATGGGGCCAGTGAGATAGCTCAGTGGTTTAAAGTGCCTGCTTAGGCAAGCTTAGGCAACTGCAGGGACCTTGGTTGGATCCCCGGCACCACATGCTGCACCAGCCCCACCCCCCAGGGTAGGCTGAGCCAGCCATAACTAAATAAAGTTTAAAAAAAAAAAAAATAAAATGGTTAAGATGATAAATCTTATGCTATCTATCTATCTATCTATCTATCTATCTATCTATCTATCTATCTATCTATCTATCCACCCTTTTTGAAGCCAAAAAATTCTGCTACTTACCTCATTATGCTATTATTATTATTTTTTTAAATAAATAACTTTCTTTTGGATTCAGTGATTGACAGGAACAGGTCCTTGCGGCACTATGAAGAGAAACCAAAAAGCTTTCTGTTATATTTTGTTCAGTCAGCAGGAAATTTTTAGAAACAATGATTTTTATGCCATTGTCCACAGGCTTTAAATTATTCTTAAATCAGAATTTTCTGTTCTATAGTCTAAGAATCTCATCTGGATAATTAGCATATAGTGACTTCCTGGTTGGTAATAACAGTGCTACATGCTTTGTTTTTCTCTTTCTCTTGGGGGCCAAAAAGCAGCATAAACTGATACTACCCTAACTATCTACAAAACCAAAGTACATATGCCATTGAGCAAAACCTCTGAGCACATACCCACTTTGCATTTGTATATAATTTCTGAATTTATGTTTATCCCATACACTATTATAAATGTGTTTTTCACCAGATGTTCACTGGATGTCCAACTTGAAGCATCAAAAAAAACCACTGGGTCTCAAGTAGGGTTATAGTGAAGTGCAGGGCCAGATTTCAGAGGGCATCTTTCCCATTCTTCCTGACTACTACTGGGAAGGAGCTTGTGGACCTTGGGCTGAAGGTAAGCTTCTGCCCCAAAGCTCTTTGCTTTTGATAGTCAGAGAGACTCTATTTTAAGAGAGGGTTGCTTGAGTTCCCCTGAACTATAGATAAACTCCCTCACTCCCTTCTTCCACAAAGCTAACCATAAACCACTCAGCGAAAACCAGGGTCATAAGATAAGAACAAATAATTACAACAACTTGGAGAATAAGACAAACATTAAACCATACTATACTGCCCCACCAATAGGCACATGGTCAACAGTGCCCCAGAAAGTGCAAACCTTGTTGCAACTGGGACACTGTTGTAAAATTTGTGAAAATGAGGCAATGAAGTAATGTGTTTACTATGGAAACCCAATAAGTACAGAACATGAAAGCAAAGTTCAGGCCAGGATGACATCTCATGGGTCCAGACTTGAGAGTCTAGGACATTGGTCATGGGCTGACTCGCAATAACAGCTTCCATGTCACTCCCCACATGGTCTCTTTTGTGCGGGCTTCACTCTGTCATCTGTCATCACATTTTCATTCCTCAGTGTACAATGAGATGTCTGGCAAGTTTTTTTTTTTTTTTTAATTTCCCCATAGAATATGCATATTTGACCTTATGTGATTAACCTATGATATAAGTACTTAAAGGAAGCATACAATAGAGGTACATTTACAATTTTAAAATGTTCATCACTGTATTCCACAACCTTACACATCCATGTCTCCTTAATGTTATAACATATGAAGGAACTAAGAATTAGGACAGGAAACTTTCTGGATGTTGCATTCGATTAGAGACACCAGGAGACTCACCACCTAAGCAGAGCTGAAGAATCATTTTTAGCTTTTCTATGTCATATTCCTTCCATGGGCAAAAGAACAGTTTACTATATTTATGAAGACTCCCCGTAAGATGCACGTCCCTCTTCATGGCTCAAAGAATATCTCTCTTGGATCTGTCTCTATCAGCTTCTCTTCATCAAATCCTCCCAGGGAAAGAACTTCAACTCTTCTTACTTTGTGCTCCCAGGGTCACCACAGAGCCTGGCACATAGTAGATACTCACTAAATGGTTCCTGAATGACTGACTCAAACCTTCACCTGAAAACATATAAGTTACCATACAGGTACAAGACCAGTATTCAAGAAAATGAAAGAAATGGGGCAGAGGAACATTTTCTGTTCACCCAACTTTTTCTGATTCAAACAATGCCTACACTACATGCTGAATAAAATGCCTTTAGTACTGCATATGGCCCTCATGCTGTCCAAGCCCGAAAACTGCAATATGGCATTGTCACGTTTTGAAAGCAGAAGGTCCTTACCAGAGCGCCTATCTGGGTGGGAAGTGGGAAAATGTGAGTCTCTGGAAACTGATATAATGGAAATTAAACTTCAATTTCTCTAACACATTTCAAAACTATTTGGAAAAGGGTAAGAGGTTTCTCTGTAAATCAGCTGAGTAACTTCAGGTTTGTGGCAGTACAAGAAAAAAGAATTTATCTTCAAAGGCAGAACACAAAAAGGCTCAAATGGCAGCTGACATTGATGAGTTAAGAGAATGCTGCAAATCACTGCTGAGATTCGATTATTTCTCTATATTTCCCCTCTTCCAGTTATACTTTCCTGAAAATGAAGCAGTTTTGAAGAAAAGCCCACTTGCAATGGAAATACTTACCTACCTAGTTTGAATCCAGGTAAGGTATCTCTAGCAGTACAGTAGAAATTCAGTCTGTTGCAAATACAAAAGCTTCCTTTAAAAAGTAGACACTACCATTTAAAACTTCATTTAAATAAAATGATAAATAACGCTAAATGTAAAGACAAAGACAAAAATACTTTCCAGAACTTAATTTGAAGAGTCTAGCCATTTGATATAGCTGTGCAAAAACATGAAAATTTTTTAAATTGTAGAATAACGACAATACATTTTCAAAATCAAACCACCGAATCACGAATCCACGCCAAGTTGCAATAGTAAGAGCAAAGCATGTGTATACATCCTCATTGGAAAAATCCCAATGCACGCTGGAGCGTTCCGAGGTCTCCTCACCTGGGGTGCAGAGATTCCGGGGGGCCGGCCGATTTACTCGCTTGCAGCCTGGTCAACACACAGCAGAAGGGGTCTGACGCGCTCGCTTTCGTCTATTTTGAACCAAAAGGCGCGCGTCCACGCGGCCGCAAGCCGCACCGAGCTCCCGGTGGCCGCGCCGCAGCGCCGGGCGCGGGCAAGCTGGGCCCCGCAGCCCCCCCGCCGGCGGCGCTCACTTCCTGCCGCGGACACGTCCTAGCCCACCTCCGGAAGCCAGGCCTCGGTGCTCTAGGAGCTTGGCTCGACAGGCAGCTGCCCTCCTCCTCGCGAGGGGCCTCGCTGGGCGGCGCGGCCGAGGCTGGGGGTCCTGGGGGCCGAAGGGACGCCGGTACGGGGTTGCTGGCAGCCAAAACCCGCGGGGCTCAGTTCCGACCCGCAGGCTCTTTGTGAGGCGCTTCTCTGCTCAGCCCCTGAACGGTGCCGCCCGCGTGGCAGGCTACAAGGCCAGGCGCCGTTTTCGGGCGCGGGCGCCCACAGCATCCACCCGGCAGAGCCATTACTGCGCGTGCGGCACGGGGCGTGACCCTCAAAGCACTGCCTCCTACGGCGGGGGGTGGGTGTGGGTTTAGGTTGAGGCCGGGGCCACACCCCTGTGCATCCAGGCACCCAGGCCGGCGAGGGTCCGTCGGGCGGCCAGTTAGCTGTACTGCTCTGGTCATCACCACGGCTCCGCCCCACGGCGAGGCCCCGCCTCGGACACGCCCCTTCCCTTCCATTCCCGGGACACAGACGCCTAAAGCAGCCCTAGGCTGCTCGACAGAGGTCCCGCCCCACGGCGAGGCCCCACCTCGGACACGCCCCTTCGTTTTCACTCCCCGGGATACAGACGCCTAAGGCAGCCCTAGGCCGCCCCGACAGAGGTCCCGCCCCACCGAGAGGCCCCTCCCCGGACACGCCCCGTTCCCTTCTAGTCTCGGGACAGAAGCCGAGGGCAGTCCCAGGCCGCCCCGACGCAGGCCCTGCCCCACGGCGAGGCCCCGCCCGGGACACGGCCCCTTTCCTTTCAGTCCCAGGACGCGTTGCGCGGCCCGAGCCGGAAGTAGGCTAGCTCCCGGGAGTGTGTCTGGGTCTGGGTCTCCCTACGGCTCGCGGCCGCGGTCCATCTCTGGAGGTTTACGTCTAAGGCGTCGCGCAGTCACGACCATCACCTCACGGAGCCGCTTCTAGAGAGGAGTAGGCCCGGCCCTCAGCCGGGCGAAGATGTTGCCCCTGTCCATCAAGGATGATGAATACAAACCGCCCAAGTTCAATCTGCTGGGCAAGATCTCGGGCTGGTTTAGGTGCGGGTGCTGCTGCGGGAAGGGCTGCGGCGGGAGAGCGAGCCCGGACGAAGGATGGCGAGCGCCGGGTCGCGGCCTCGGCTTGCCCTGTGGGGACCGGAGCAAGGGGACGGGCGGTCCTGGGAGGAGTGCTCGCTCGGCGTCCCCGCTCGCCTCTTACTCTGCCCCTCTTCCCTGCTCGTGTCGTTCCCAGGTCCATCCTGTCGGACAAGACGTCTCGGAACCTGTTTTTCTTCTTGTGCCTGAATCTGTCTTTTGCTTTTGTGGAGCTGCTGTACGGCATCTGGAGCAACTGGTAACCAAAGGGAAAGTGTCGGGGCGGAAGCGGGAGTGGGGAGACCGAGCCCTGTCGCCTAGTGCCACGTAGCGCCTTCCCGGGACGTTCAGGTCTCACCTTGGCCGCCGCCTCTGCCCCAGACTGGTAGGGCCGCAGTCCTCAAGGGCCAGGGCCTGTCCGCACAGTCCGTTCCCCCTCCGCTCCTCAGATGAGATGGCAGGCCCCTCCCCAGCATCTCCGAGCTCTGCGTCCCTTAGCCCTGCCCGCTTGTGAGGGGAAAACCTGTTCCCTGTCTTTGCGGGAGTGGTGGCTTTTGGATCTCTCGCTCTGAGGTGTTCTACTTAATTTAGGAGGACTTTGCATGACCTTTGAAAAGATTTGTAAAGAAATACCCAGGAAAATGTAGGCCATCCTCTTTTCTCCTTAGTGCTGAAATTTAATGGCTTTCTTCTGGTCTTGACTAGAGCAGAAAGTCAAATACAGATTTCTAAGACATCTCTTGGCTCGATGCGTTTTAGCATCACCTGTTTTTGTTGTTATTGCTGTTTGTTAGAAACTGCTTCAGGGAGCTGGGGAGATAGCTCCGAGGCACAAGTGCCTGCTGGGCAAGTGCAAGGTCGTGAGTTTGAACCCCGGCCCCACAAAAAAAAAAAAAAAAAAAAAAAAGAAACTGCTTCAGGAGAAGAAAATATACTCTTATGAAAATGAAATTATTCAGGTATTTGCTGTTAAGTATCTTGACTTCTCATGAAATTGTTCTGTTGACACTTCTGAGGGTGCTAACTCCATTTTTACAGTATAAACCCATTTAAGAATCTGATGAGAGCCAACCCTCAGGCTTTTATTTAAAGCTTAAAGTTGTTCACAGGTTCCCTGAAATAGTGAACCTTAGACAAGGAAACTGGCATTCATGCTTTTTTGTTATGCCGTCTATTGTTTAAAGTCGATTTACTTAGTTTAGTCACTACTGACAGGCATGTTTATATAATTTAATAACTACGTTGAGTCACCTGGTGTGTGCGTGCTTGTGTGTGTTAAGGATACCCCCATCAATGTTTTAAAAAAGTTAACATTCTTGATGTATTACATATGTTGACACTCCGTAGTCTTCACTTGTATTTGAATAGGTGTAGCTAAATGGCAAGTTTATAATACTTTGTGTTTTTCTCTCTACTTGATGCCGTAATTTTAGCATATGTGCTGATTGGTTTGCATCTGCACATTTTGCCACAGTTACTTTACATCGCAGTGCCTTACCTGGCCCTTGCACAGATCATTTGGATTCATATCTAAAATGCTTAAATTATATCTTTCCTGGAATGTTAAGTATATCGTGACTTCTTTGATGTGTAGAGATCAGTTAAGGAAAATGTGAAGGCCATTATTTTCTCACCCATTTGTCAGCATTCATCAGACTGTGAGGAAGTTTGCTGGCAGAGCTGCCTTTCTGCCCGGTATCTTGTTCTGCTTCTCTTCTCCAGCTTGCTGTGTACCCCTCTTCCATTGTGTTGTTACCTCCTCCAGCCCGTGAGCATGTATTTTCTTTTGCTCATGTATATAAACTTCTGCGTCTGCAATCGCTTACTCCCCAGTATTTTTATTAGTGGATGTGGAGTATAACTGTTTTCACTGATGCTTGAGCATGTTTAAAAATTATTCTGACCTATCTCTAATCTTCCCATGTTTTATTTAGATGCCAAAATTTTCATTTCTTTTGTTGACTAATCAATAAGATCTTGATTTGTCTAGATTATTTCTATGCTATGCATCCAGTTAACTTTTAAATTCTTTTATGTTTTTCACCAAACCCCACTTTGGTTTTCATAGTCATTTCTCTGTTCAACTTTAGTGTATAAAAATAAATTTTAAGTTGTTGAGAATACAAGGTATCATAATTTTTCTCATTGTGAGTAAACACAAAAAACTTAACTATTAGTGGCTCATAGAAATAGCTGATATAGTTGGAGAGCAACTGTTCAGTTTTCTAGTTTTTTTGTGCAGAGCTTTTGTTTTATTAGATTTTTTTTTTCAATACAAAGTCTTGCTACGCAGCTCAGACTCATAGTGATCCTGTTAGCCTCCCCAGCACTGGGATTACAGGCCGGGGCTACCAGTTCTTTTGTGCACTAGTCAATTCCCATGGCTAGATGTGTTGCTGGGGATTGAACTCCCCCTTAGACCACCAAACTATCCCCCCAGCCCAATTTAGGTCTTTTTGAGACAGGGTCTCGGTGCTGCTACACAACTCAAGGCAGACAGACTTTGAGCTCACTTTGTAACCCAGGCTGGTCTTGAATTCCCAGTGATCCTCCTGCCTCTGTTTCCCAAGTGCTGAGATTGTAGGTTTGCACCACAAAGCCTGGCCAAAACCTTTATTTTAACAGAAGCACTTAATTACAACTGATATTGAGAAGGTATCTTCAGTAAAGGAATAGCTAAGCTGTTTTACCTGTTTTTCCTTTCATAGATATCTATTTCTTTTCACCATTCAGCTTGGATATAAGCTTTGTTAAAGTAAGAATCTTTTCTGTCTTCCCCTGGCACCTTTGTCCACCACTTAGTAAGTGCTTAACTCCAGCTGAATGAAAGAATGAAGGAAGAATAAACTTAGGAGATTTATGCTAAACATGCTGACTACCTCATTAAGGGGAAAAAGTGCAAATATCAGACCTTCTCTCATTCTTAGGAAAGTGGTATGAACATTATACATGTGATGGATACCACACATTCTGGAAATAGACCTGGGGGAAGAGATACATCTACCCTCTTCTGTAAGTGGAAAGCTGAGGCCTAGAGTTTTGCATTTTCCAAAGTAGCAGCATTGGCTGTAGTAACTAGTATCCAAATTTTTTTGTACTAACATGATAACCTTTTTTCTAGTATCTTAGTATAGTTTTCTTTTTCTCTTTTATTTTACATTCAAAAAGTTAATGTCAGTTGTATTGTTTGCCAGAGCTGTTGGAACCTGTTTTCACTGAGGCAGGGAAGAAACTCGAAAGGTACTTTTCTTTGTATTAACAGAGTAAATATTCAAGAAATGTTTAAGACAATGTTGGGCATTTTCAGATGCTTGGTAGTGTGTGTTTCTGTTAGGTTGAAATTGCAGCACACGCCTGTAATCTCAGCGCTTGGGAGGCGGAGGCAGGAGGATTGCTGTGAGTTCGAGATCAGCCTGGGCTACAAAATGAGCTCAAGGCCAGCCTAAACTGCATAGTGAGACCCCGTCTCAAAAAGACAAAAAAAAAAAAAAAAAAAAAGATTGTTGTGGAGTTTAGTCTTTTATTGACTTTGTCTTCACAAAAGACAGCATTACTTATGGGGTATGTGGATGCCTTTTGCTTTCCTGCTGTCTGTTTTTCTCCTTACATACTTAGATATTTCATTTGCTGAATGATTTTAAATTAGGGGATATATAATGGAGCGGAATTATTTCACTGCAGCTCCTAAGTTTATTAACATTACTACTGTTAAGATTCTAACGATTTTCTAGTTTCTTGTTAATAAATTGATAGTTAATGTGTTTTGCTTTTTTCTACTATGTAGAATCAGCTAGCAAGGGGTTTATAAATTATGATGATCTCTTCTATTTAATTCTGAATTGATGTTTAATAGCCAAATGGATATATAATTAGCTTAGTTACAAATAGTCCTTTTATCTGGGAGTATGTATAGCTCAGTGGCATAGCACCTGCATGACAAGTGCAAGGTCCTGAGTTCAATTCCCTGTACAAATAAATAGTCCTTTAAATTAAAAAAAAATTTTTTTATCATGGAAATTATCCTTTGGGAGGGCAGGGTCTTGCTATATAGCCCAGGCTAGCCTCAAACTTATGGTGATACTCCTGCCTTAGTGTCCTGAGTGCTGAGATTATAGAGATGTGCTACCACACCAGGCTCCAGGTAAAATTATAAAAATAAATAGTTGAATGGAACTCAGATACTTATTGCCTGGATTTAACCTTTAGCAAGACATGGCCTATTGCATTCTATTTGTTATCCCTGTCCAACCATTGGATTGGTTAAACAGATGAAAGTTACCACGTTTCCACAAGTCCTGGCATGGTGGCATGTGCTGCTTCTAATTGCAGCACGCTGAGAAGCTGAGGCAGCAGGATCACAAGGTTGAGTCCAGCCTTGGCAACTTAGTGAAGTAGTGAAACCTCATCTGGACATAAAATAAAGAGGCTGGAGATAGCACTCAATGCAAAAGACCTGGGCTTAATCTCTAGTACCACCAAAAACTAGAAAAGAAAAAAAAATTTGTAAATACTGTGATGATTCTCAAACATGTCAGAGTTTCCCCTTTTATTAACATAACCCCTATACCATTATCACCTATAAAAACTAATAATACATTAATATCAAATGTCTAATCAGATAAAAAATGTTAAGATGTCCTCCATTGTCTTTTAAAATTCTTTTTACATTTGGTGTTACAGATGACAGTGCCAACAAGATTCCTGTGTAGTGTTCAGTTGAAGGTCAGAATCATACACATCTCTCATAATTTATAGACCCTCTTTTTCCGGTTGCTTCTGTGTCTAGAAGACCAAAAATAAAAGTTTCTTTTTCTGTATGTTCTGTTCACATTTATTCTATTTTTGTTTCAGTGTTCAGATTTTTCCTTTAAACTGAAGAAATTTTCCCTTATTAAATGCCCTTTAGTAGGCATTTTAAAAAGTTTAAACAAGCAAAGTAGAGCTTGAAATTAGTATGCCGATTTTAGCAATTAGTTTATCATGTTTCACTAAAAGTATGTTTGATGTGTAAATCATGTAATCTTGTTCTGTATGTTACCTGTATTATTTAGACAAATTTATTAATTTTTATCTTTTTGAGACAGGATCTTGCTAAGCAGTTCAGGCAGGCTTTGGGCTCACTTTTGTAGCCCAGGCTGGTCTTGAACCTGCGCTGATCCTCCTGCCTCAGCCTCCCAAGTGCGCGGGTTACAGGCATGCGCCACTATGCCCGGCCTTTTACATGAATTTATGCCACACAGTTCAAATGATAATTCATAACCAGGAACTTTTGCTGATATTGAAAATAAACAATGAAATTGACTCTCCTAAGAGCATTACTTTAATGCATGATTGATAGTGTAGAACCAGAAGTGCCTGATTTATCACATGGGTTCTCTACATGTTTCCTATGAATTAGATTCCAAATCATAATATCAGGTGTAAGGAAAAAGATTGCATATGATGCTCTTCCAATAGAACATGCTGTTCTTCCGTCTTCAAAAAGGAAGTGGTTCTTCAGGTAGGGTCACATGATATTAAATACTAAAATGATTTAAATGGAAGGCTAAATTTAAACAAGATTAAAACTTCATTTTGATGAGTATTAGAATTGTCATGCTATTTGTCAACTTCTTTTGATTGCTGTAGTATTTACTTCTTGTACTTTTTCTTTAAGGTATATCCTTTGAATGTATATAAAGTAAATGTATTCACAAGTAATTTACTCGGTTTTTATAGCATAATACTAAGTGTAAACAACAGAATTTTATTGTCTCAGAGTTCTGGTGGTTAGATTATCAGCAGGGTTGATTCTTTCGGGTACTTTGTGCTCTTTCCTGTGCCTTCAGTTGGTTTGTTGGTAATCTTTGATGTTCTGGGACTTGTAAAAGACCATCTGCCATCTGATTTATCTGTGGAGGTGATCTGTTTGTCTGTCTCCCCAGATTTCCTTTTTTATAAGGGCATTTATTCTTTAGATTAAGTACCACTTGAAAACCCAATCTTGGCTAATTATATCTGTATTAGACATTTCTAAGTGAGGTCACATTCTGGAATACTGACAGTAATAATCTGTGCTGCAGTGTTTTATTAAATGCATATTTAGATTAATGAACCATTAAATTTATATTTATTTAAAAAGAATATCCCAACTAAAAGATTTATGGTCATTTTAAATACAATTTATATACAGAATAAAATACATAGATTAGAAAATAAAGGTGTTAGCTGGGTGTGGTGACTCATGTCTATAATCCCAGCACTTGGGAGGCTGAGACAGGAGGATCAGTGTTAGGTTTGAGACCAGCCTGGGCTACAAAAGTGAGCTCAAGGCCAGCCTCAACTGCATAGTGAGACCCTGCCTCAAAAAGACCAAAAAAAAAAGAAAAGAAAATAAAGGTGTTAAAAACCACACATAGCAAGGAAAATAAACCTGTTAAATGTGTAAACTAATATAATTACTAAAGTTGATTTTTAGATGTAGTTATAAAATCTGTACCATTAATATAACTGTGCTGTTTTTCTATTTATCAGAATAGTAAATAGTTTTCTGAAACCAAGTTTTTACAGCACTTGCCATTTACTTCTTTATTAGAAGATAGAAAACAATTAGATCTTGTCTTCATTAATGGTCTCATAATTCAGTACAGATATTTCTCATTTAATGATTTACCTGTTTAATGATTCTTTGGGTTTAGGAGATGCTGCTCAGACTTAAGACCCATTTTTTTGGGGGGGTACAGTTCTGTCTGTACAAAAAAAGACTGTCAGTGTCTTTTTGTACAGTACACCTTGTTTATACATTAAGGGTATTTTAGCTGATAGTACTGTACCCTATGGGACTATAGTTGTATGTGTGTATACAATGTGGTGCTACATATAAGGGTTACGCAGATAAAGGGGAAGTCAGCAAGTTGGAACTTCCTTTGATCATTCACTGTACTGCATGTTATAATGAACATCTATGAATGGTTCCTCATTTAGTGAGCAATTCATTTAATGATGTAGGCACAGGGCCAAATTTGTTCATCAGGGATTGTCTGTACAGAGAAATACTTCTAGTGAGTCCTTCATACTTCAAGATATAATACAATTAAATAGTTATGTTCAGTGTTTTGTGGCTGTTTTAGTTTAAGTACATATTTTGGTGATATGACAATTCAAGAACATGCCTTAAGATATCAAATATGACAGAGCTATATGAATAACATGCTCCATAGTTTTATAAATAACTGCTTTTTTGTGGGTGAATAGCATGTTTTAACTTCAGTTTCCAACTCTATAGCTATTCCAGTAATTATATTACTGGAAGAAATTTAAAAATTACTTTTTATATTTGTATGAATTGTGGCTTTGAATTTTAGTTTGTAGTACTTTCAGTTGAAGAAAGCTCTAACATGTAATCAAATGCAGAGAGTTATAGGTCATGCTTGGAAACACCATGTATTAGGAGACATTAATTATAATTAATACAACAATTTGTTTTCCATAGTACTGATGGGAATATTGATGTAGCTTTAATATGCCTACTTTGGACTGTGGTACATGTTTCATATATATTACCTGAAATTACAGTAATTATGACACTTTTAGCTCTTACTGTACTTGAGTGATAGCTACATTGAAGTGTAATGAAATGAAGGAAACTGGTGGTTTATCGTTGGGTGGTGAGATTTGAACACAGGTATTCTAGATTCAGAAGCTTGATTTTTATGACGATTCATAAAAATCGTTGCTTTCAGAATATTTTATCAATTTCCAGTTTGTTGATTTATTTTTGCTTATTTGTGTCCAATGAATCAGTTGCAAGAATTCTTCATTGCTTATGCCTTGTTTTTATTTCTAGCATTTGCACTTGGTATTTCTCATTCCTTTTCTGAAATTGTAAGTTCATACATTTTTGTCTACCTTTTCTGTAGCTCCTTATTGATCAGAGTTGCAATAGTTTCACTATAGAGGCTGATATGTTTGTCTACTTCTGTTGTTTTCTTCAAAATCAGTAAGTTCTGTTTCTTTGTTTAGCCTCTTTGAAACAGGGTTTCACTGTGTAGTTCAGACTGGCCTTGAACTCACTCTGTGGCCCAGGCTGGCCTTGATCTCTCTGGTGATCTCTTGCCTCAGCCTGGTGAGTGCTGGGATTATAGGTATATGCCACCACACCTGGCTCTTTTGCTCTTTTTATGTGTCTTGAAATTTCTGACCCATACTGGACATTGTGTGTAAAGATTAGGAGACACTGACATAATAGTATTTGCATCTAAAAGTAAGAATGCCTTGTCCATCAGGCTGTGAATGCTTGGACCGTGTGCATTCAGCTGTCTGGGACACATGTGCTGCAGAAGTGCTCTGTGCTCTTCCCCTCTCTCCTTCCCTGCAGTGTTCACTGAGCTTGTGGTGAGAGCCAAGGGTATTTGTTTGGTTGACCGAGCCTCCACTTTGGGTAGATCCTGTAAGTTGGACCTTAGGAATATATTTCATCCACCCCACTTCTAGCCAAATCTTGTATATATGGGTGTGGTCTTAACAGGGGAGTTAGTTTCCTTCTTCCCCATTAGTGATGTAACATCCACTTTGTATTAGAAGACTTCTTGTCCATTCTTCAGTAGCATTCTTTTAGTGGTTGTGTTGATCAACATAACATGTACCCTTAAATTATGACTGTTAAGGCAAGCATGGTGGTGTACACCTGTAATGCCAGCACTCTGGGAGGCTAAGGCAAAAGGATCGAAAGTTTTAGCCCAAGTTATAACTGTTTCAGTAAAACTTACAAGGCCAGATAGTTGCTTAGATTTTTCCTGAAGACTGTAGCTTGTAAGCACTGTAGTAGACAATTATCTGTAAAATAAAACCTTACTGACATATAATTCATGTACCATACAGTTTACCCATTTAAAGTATATAATTGTGTGGCTTTTAGTACCTATAGTCTAGCTGTAAAGCTATCATAACAATCAGATTTAGGACGTTTTATTAACCCAAGAAGAGATTGTCTCAGACCCTCATCCCATTAACTAGTCTTTCTAACCAAGTAGTCTGCTTTCTTTCTCAGTGCATTTGCCCATTTTGGATGTTTCATTTAAATGAAATAAAAATAGCATGTGATCTTTCCAGAGTAATTTCTCTCAGTGCATTTTCAGGGTTCAACTGCATTGTATTTGTATTAATACCACATTTACTTTTTCTGTTATGTAATGTGTTAGAAGTGTCACACCTCTGCCAAAATTTATACGTATATCTTTCTTGTTATGGTCATTTAGTGGGGATGGGATTATTTTGCCTTGTGGCTTTGATTTTCATTTCTTTGTAGTTGATGTTGAATATCTTCATGTGCTTATGGCTGTTTATGTTTTTGAGAAAATGTTCAGATTTTTTTGTCTACATTCAGTACTGAGTTCTATAACTTGTTGAATTTTAACATGCACTCTAATTACGTAATGTAACAGTGATGGATATTTTCTACCATTTTTGTGCATTGTCTTCTATTGCTTTTACTTTCATATGTAAAAAGTCATCACTTAGTGCAAAACTCCATGTTTTAAGGGTTTTATAATTTTCGATTCATTTTGAGTTCATTTTTGTATAGGATGTGAGAGATCCAGAATTAATTTTTACATGTAAATAGTCAGTTGTATTAGCACAACTTTGATAAAAGAGTATTTGTTGAAAATATTGTTCTTTCCACCATTAAATTGTTTTGACATCCTTGTCAAAAATCAGTGTGCTATTTATGTGAAGATTTATTTATGGACCCTAAATTTTATACCATTGACCTGCTTTTTTTTTTTTTAAATGTATTTGGTACAGGGGCTACAGGGTCTCACTACACAGATCAGACTTCTAATGTTCCTCCTGTTTCCAGAATCCCAAGTGCTGAGATTAAAGATGCATGCCATCATATCCAGTCTCATTTGCCCTCACAGCACGCTCTGGGGCCTAGCACTGCACATTGGGGCTCGAGTGCTGGTCCATGTCTCTGTAAGCAGGCTCTTCAATCTGCTGAGCTTTCTGGCTGGGTCCCACACTGCTTTAATTAATGCAACTCTTCAGGTTTTGAAATTGGGAAGTGTGAGTCCTCCAGCTTTGCTCTCCTTTCAATATTGTTTTGTCTCTATTAAGCCCACTGATTTACCATATCATTATAAGATTAGCTAGTGAATTTCTGAAGAAATTATCTTGGATTTTGATGGACAGTAAATTCAACCTGTAGAATATTTGGGGAAATATATAACAGTTTAAAAATACTGTTTTGTCTGTGTAGAGGTAGAGCAAGGGACAGAGCTGTGCTTACCATGTGCAAGCCCTGGTTTCAGTCCTTCAAAGAGAAAATCTTGTGGTTGTAACCATGGAAATTTTTCCATTTGAGGAGATCATCTTTAATTTATTTAATAGTTGTAGCTTTCAGAATATAAGTTTTATGTTTTTTTGATTAAATTTATTGTTAGGAATTTAATTTTTTCTTTTGATATTGTTTTAAGTTTTTTGATATTAATTTAAGTTTTTCTATTGATATTGAAATTTTATAAATTTCATTTTGATGTGTTAGTGAATCCTATAAATTTGTTGAATTAATTAATATTACTTTTTATATGATATATCCTGTACATTTTCTACGGACTGTACAAGAGCAGGTGACCTGATAATTTTCTTCTTTTCCAGTTTGGGTTCTTTTTACTGTAGTTGCTGCTTACTTGCCCTATTTAGGGTCTCCAGTAAAATGGTAACTTGCAATGCCAGGAACCACCCTCATTTTGTTCTTGATCTTCAGAGAAAGCAGATTCCGTACTGCTGCTATTGCTGCTGTTCACTGGGGAGTTCATATGGATGCCTTATGTCAATTTGAATGTTTTAAAATTAATTAATTAATTAATTTATTTATTTATTAACTACAGATGAAACTTAAGACCTTGTGCTTGCCAGGCAGGTGCTGTGTTGCTGAGCTAGTGAAAGATTTTTCTATTTTAGTTTTGTTGAATATTTTTGTCAAAGAAGAGGTGTTTGATACTTTTCTGTAGCTATTGAAATGATCGTGCAGTTTTTGTCCTTTATTCTACTGATATGACATATAAACATTGATTTTTATATATTAAGCTACCTTTATATATGACATGAACATCGATTGATTTTCATTTATTAAACTACCTTTATATGTAGGGTTAAATCAAGATATATATACGTACTTTTTATATGTTACTTGCTTTGGTTGTTTTGTTGAATATTTTTATATACATATTTCTAAGAGATTTGTCTGTTTTTCTTGTGAAGTTTTGTCTGGCTTTGGTATTAGGGTAATGTTGGTCTTATCCTTGAAAAGTTTTCTTGCAGTTTGTCTTTTGGAGTTTGTAAAAGATAGACATTGTTCTTGGAAATCTTAGGGAGAATATTTAAGAGAAAAACCACCACTGAAGTAAAATTCAACTTTTATTTTTTTGCTAGAAGTCTTATTATTACTAATTCAGTCTTTTACCTTATCATAGGTCTTCCTCAGATTATTTTTTAGTTAGTTTTGCTAATTTTTTTCTGAGTATTTGTGTTTAGTTTATGCTAATTTGTTGGTCTATAGTTTCTATTTTTTCTTGAAAAAGCTAACTAAAGTTTAGTAATTTTGTTAGTATTTAAAAATTAGTTTCATTAACTTTTCTATTGTATCCTAAGTTATCTTTACAAGATACTAGAACTCTTTAATGCTTATTGACATAATCAATGAATTTTCTCACCTTTGGTCATTTGATAAAAGTATGTTTCATAGAATTTGAGATTAATAGTATTATTTTAGTTCTTTAAAGATATAACTTCAGTGGCTTTTGGCATGAATAGTTTCTGTTGAAAACTAGGCCGTCACTCTTATAGTCTTTGTTCCTTTTTAATTATACCTGAACTCCAGTTATCAAAGCTTTTTCTTTTTCTGGTTTTCAGAGTTTATAAAATACAAAAGAGTTTCTTGCCTGTTTGGGATTCATTAAGCTTCCTGGATCTCTGATTTTCCTCTTTATGAATTTTGGAAGATTCTTAAATACATTTTCTAGCATCTTCTCAGCTCTTGAGATTCCAAAGATGTGTCCTGTCCTGTCCTGCCCTGCCCTGTGTTGTCCTCTCCAGTATTTACTTTTGAGACAGGATCTCACTGTGTAGCCCATGCTGGTCTTGGTCTTTTTTTGATAATCCTCCTTTCTCAGTCTTTTGAGTACTAGGATTACAGAAGTAATCTGTCTTCTCTGTTATTTCGAAATGGACACTACAGCCAGCTCTATGTTTGGTTTATTTTATCCCCTCTGACAAGTTTTGGTTGCTTTTTGATTTTGGCTCTATTCTTTTTCTTTTTCTTTGTTTTCACTTTGTGTAATTTATTTTGACTTAACTGATTCTGTGCCCAATCTGGTCAGAAGCCCATGTATGTTTTATTTTTAGAAAGTTACCATTTTCATTTGATTCTTTTATCTGGTTTCTCTGTCTGTGGAAATTCTCCATTTGCTCATGGAATTCTCCTGCTTTCCACCACATCCTTTAACATATTAATCGCAGTTGTTTTAAGACCTTCTCCAGTAGGTTCAACATTTGGGCCAGTCTTGCTTTTGATGCTTTGACTGTTTTAGTTCTTGACAATGAGTCTCTTTTTGCACTAAAACCTTCTTCCTCTTGTTATGTGTTTTATACATATATATTGAGTGCTGCATGTCTTAGCTACTTTTCTTGTTGCTGGAAAAAAATAACCCAACACCTAAAGTTGAAGAAGGAAGGGTTTACTAAGCTCACAGTTAGTTGGTGGAGATTTCAGTCTGTAGTCAGCTGGCTGTAAGGCAGGTGGCCTGACAGAGGAGCAATTGGCCATTGCAGTGGAGGACACCAAAAACAATAGGAGAAAAAGGAGAACAAGCTCTTTATGTCCTTTGTATTGCATGCAGGCTACCAGCTGTAAGGTGGATATGCCACGCACATCCACAGTCCCAGCACTGGACCATGGATCAGTCACAAATTCTAGATTCAGCCTCCCTGCAAAAGCCATTCCCTGACTATATGAGGCTTTGGGAATTCCAGACATGAGCCACAGCACTGCATATTATGTTTAAAGAAATAATTAACTGAAGATAAAAGTGAATTTGCCCCAAATGGGCACCACTGTTTTCCTATCTGGTCAATAGTTGAGCTGGCTCTAAATTTGGGTTTTGAAATTGTTTTTGCGAGTTAATTTCAACAAACCAAGACTTCATATTTTTCAAGTGGGTCATATACTTTTTGCTTAGTGTGAGATTTGGAAAATGAGAATATTCTCAAGATTCTTGTACCATCTCCACTTTGAGAGAGTCCTCCATATTGGAACCCTGCAGAGTCTCTGTTCTCACAGGTAGATTGCTGCTGCTGTGTACTTTATTCATGGCCCTGTAGGGGGGTGTTTTGTTGTCCTGCTTTGGTTGTCCTAGCCTTAGGCCTGCGTAGGCCTTGTATCCCTGAATGTCAGGGTGGGAATATTTTTCAGTACAAAAGCTTATGTAGATCGTTGTTTGGGAGGCTGGGAAGTCCAGTATCAGGTGCTCATGTGACTGAGGACATCATGTGAGGCAGCAGGTATCTCAGAAGGGCTGTTAGAGACCCTGTCCCTCTCCCTCAGGAGCAGGACACCTAATAGTAGCAGGCTTTTGCTGTGCAGTAGTGTAAGATCTTTTGCCCAAGCTGTCTGTGCCCCCTGCTTCTCTCTTGGTAGCAGTGGTCTTCACTGGTGACCAGGATGGCAGATTCCTTGGCCAGCAGCAGGTGGCTTTTATCTCTGCCCCTCTCCACAGCAGCTGGGCTCTCTCTTATGCAGGGGATGGGAAGGTTTTCTTTTCACTGGCCTTTTATACCTTGGTGCATACCATATCTGAGTGGTGTCCTGAGGGAAGGTGATTCCCAATGAATGGAGTCTGAACCATAGAGTTTTAGAGAGGAGGCCGTGGTTTGGTGTTATTGTAACATGTTGATGTGCTTATTCTTTTCCAGCCTGGGCTTGATCTCTGATTCGTTTCACATGTTTTTCGATAGCACTGCCATTTTGGCTGGACTGGCAGCCTCTGTTATTTCAAAATGGAGAGACAATGATGCTTTTTCCTATGGGTAAGACCTTTTAAACATCATTTTCCTGAAGCATGGAATGGGCAGAGAATTATACAAATCTTAAGGTCAGTGAGTTTTTACAAATTGAACATGTTTGAGTAGCTTCCAGCCACGAAGCCCTTCCTCATACCCTGCCTAGTCCTTTCCTACTCAGCTGAAATAGCCATTGTCCTAACATCATGAATTTGTTGTGGCTGTTTTAAACCCTGTATAATTGGAGTCGACTCTATGTAATTTTATTCACATATAAATTCTTTGGCACTAGAGTGCCCACTAGAGTGGACACTAAACATTTACCAAAACATTCACTAAACACATTTAAATGAGATTATTTCAATTCAGAGACATTTCTTATAACGTACATTTTTAAAGAAAAATAGTCATTGATGAGAAATGGTGATTTTTTTCTCACTGAAGGTGTAATTTGCTGTTAATTTATTTAAAATCATTTCATAATATGGTTTTATATGACTTCACCTACTTTACGTGCGCTCACTATGTGGACAATTAACTAAATAATTGAAAACGCAAGCGACCTGTGTTGGACTATCTTAGAGACACAGTTGATTTTCTGCTGCTGCCTCTGATTTGGAAAGTGCTACATTTTCCATTATTTGATTCATACTTTCTGTTTTTTGAACTCAGAATTTTTTATAGCATAATTATATACAAGCAGAAGTCAACACTAATATCTTCTTTGTCTGTCTTTTTCTTGCTTATTGTTGATTCTATTTTTGAATTTCTTATCCTGTGTTTTGTGTGTGCGTGCGCGCTTGTGGGCATGTCTTTTCTTTTAGGGAAGATTAAGCAATAAAAGCTGATGGATTACTTGAAACAGTGAGTAATGGTTACAGGCTAAGTCCCAGCAGTCATAATAGCTGCTAGTGTCAGCACACAAAAATGGAAGTCAGCTGAGCCAGAAGCTCCATCTCTAGAAGCTGCCTTGCATCCACAGGCGGCGCTGTGAGCAAGCAAGCATTTTTCCAGTGCTGGATTACATAGAATCCAGTTTGCATCTTGTCATGCTCTTAATTTCGAAATAGCAAAGCCAGTGTAGAAAGCAGTGTGCACTCAATAGCTAGATGCGTGTTTATAGAATGCCTACATATAATTGCACCGTTTTTTTCCTTTTGCCCTAGTTGAAGAATTCAGACACCAGTCACACTTAATTAGGTAGTAGCACTTTCTTGAATTACATGGTCTAATTTCAAGACTTGCTGTGTTTAAGTAGGCATAATCCTTTGTAAGGCAAGTGTGTCTTCTTTTTATAAGTTTTTCCATTTAAACCTATAACCAAGTACGATGGTGAGTCGGCACCTGACGTTAATCAGTTACTGGAGGTGTGATGGGTACCAAAAGCCGATTAATTTGATTGAAAAGCCTAGTGAGTCCTGAGAAAACCAACTGAGATGAGTTCTAGCTTGGGTGTTGAGTGCCACACAGACATCCAGTGGTGGGACAAAATATGTCCAAATACGCTGAGTGCCAGATGTGGCCAGTGTCGGAGCATTCTGGTACCAGGGAGAGGTTATGCAGCCACGCGTACTGAAGCTGCTTGCATTGCTTGAGGCCAGCAGTGCCTGAACTGTAGCACACGCTTACTATGCGAGGAGTTAGAAACAAAAAGATGCTATCCGTACCTTCTATCTTGAAATCCAGGAGAACTACAGGACAAATGGTTTCAATCAAAAAATAACTGTCATTAAAAAGGTAGTTTTTAAAATCCCTTCTTATTTTTGGACAATAACCCTGGTGACTTACTAGATAGATGGCATTTTGCTTTTGGCAAGTTGGCTGCAAATGATTTTAATTTAATGTTCTTTTCTTTAGAAAAAATAATACATGGTTTGACAAATATATGTTAATATAATTTACTTACACTTGCAAGAAAACCAACATGCATTATTTCTAAGTGTAGAGCAGTGTTGGAATGTACTTACTTGACAGAAGAAACTCCAACATAACTGGGTAGAATACCTTTTTTTGGGGGGGGGAGAGTAGAATACCTTTCAAGAATTTCTTTTCTCTAAAATATCTTTATAATAAAGTTTGTGTTACTTTGGAACTGACACAGAAAGCAGGAAAACAGTTTTGACTCTCTCATTACATTATTTGAAGAGAGAGTGATTAAGTCACATTAACACATCTTGAATGAAATTTGAATGTAGGAAAATGCTGAGTTGAAGTTCTTTCTGTGAATTTATGCCAGGTGTACTTTGTGGAAAAATAAAATCTTTACCCCAGTGCTTCACACAGGTAGGAGGCAGAAAGCTTCAGGAGTCCATGGAGGAAAGGACAGGTATTTAAAAATAAAGTTTAATTAGAATTATGTGAATCTAGAATTTATTTTAAACATAGACAATTGAAAGTGTATGCTGATTTATTAATCTTAGAAAAAGAGAACAGTAAAAATGTAGATCTCAAGTCATCCTTGGGATAATTCAGGAATAATTTTACGTGGTAGCAAAGCTTCTTTTTCCGAAAGGTAGAAAGAAAAATGCATAAGGAATCCTTAGAAAATGAAGAATAAATAAGTTCTTAACACCCCAGCTTCCAGACTTTTCTACTGCTCTTTACCTGTGGATGTTTGCTTTGTCTCCTTTGTCTGGTCTGATCCTTTCTTCAGTGGGAACTTGAAATTTAAATTTCTTTGAAAGGTCTTTATAAACCTGTTTATGCTAAGAAGCTTTTTAAATTGCCTTATAAATCTGTTTTGTTATGTTGTATTAAATTAATTCTTAACGAATTAATTTCCTTGGTCATTTCTACAACATATTAAAATAAAATGTCCTATATTTGTAAATATTTGAAATTTGCTGGTACATATAACCATATAATACAGTTTAGAATCTGAGTTAAACTTAACAGTTTGATTTTTTAAGAAATAACAGTTGCTTGCTGTGCTTCTCTTTAGGTATGTTAGAGCGGAAATTCTGGCTGGCTTCGTCAATGGACTTTTTTTAATCTTCACTGCTTTTTTTATTTTCTCAGAAGGAGTTGAGGTATAGTAGATAATAATTAGTCAATAAATTACTTTTCTGTAATGTTTATTAAAGACATATAATAACCCCGTTTTCAGCTCACACAATTTATTGAAGGCACTCTTAGAGTAGACCAAGTACTGTAACAGAAGCTTACAAAATAGTTGAAAAAATTAAACTATGAACTTAAAGTTGAAAAAATGAAGTGATGTTGCTTCACGAGCTATGAGTGAAGTGCGGATGCTCAAATGAAGGCACAGCTGGGTAGTGAAGGCAGCTGGAGGAGGGGTGAGAGTTTTGATAGTAAATTAAAGAAAAAAATCTAAAGATGAGTGACTTTATGAAGGGCAATATTTTAAGATACCAAGGTGAAACAAGTTTGGGACCAAAGATGCACACAAAAATATTAGTAATTGTTACTTTTTCTGCAGTATGTGATCATACTGTTTAAAGCTGTCTGGGCAGACATTTTGAATGCTTTTAATTCTGAAAATTGCTATTGATTTTTAATACTGTTTTGTGTTTGTACCACTCTATAAGAAGCCATATCAGTGCTGTGTTGTGTATTTCCTAGAGAGCACTAGCCCCTCCAGATGTGCATCACGAGAGACTGCTGCTCGTGTCAGTCCTGGGCTTTGTGGTAAATCTAGTAGGAATATTTGTGTTCAAGCACGGAGGTCATGGACACTCTCACGGCTCTGGTATGACGGTCAGAACCCTTTGCTTCTTCATTCCGTAACTACTTTGTGTCATGGTTATTTATTTTAGAATATTGGTGATTTTTAAAGTTTAACTATATATCAAGTTTTAATAACAAAAGTAGTCTGTCAAAACAAACAAACAAAAAAAAAAAGTGGTATCTCAGAAACTTAATGTCTTCCTCCACTGTCCTCCTGCTGCCCTCTGTCCTCTCTCTGTTCTAGTGCTTTCTCAGAGCCATGCACTTTGTGACTTTGCTACAAAACCATTGTCCCATGAACACGGCAGCTCATTTCTTGCATTTAATACCATCCATATAAAACAAGCAACTATCAGAAAGCCACAAAAATTTTGTATGTGAGAAATTCACTGTGTGATCTATTTCTTTCTTTCTTTTTTTTTTGTCTTTTTGAGACAGGGTCTCACTATGCAGTTCAGGCTGGCCTTGAGCTCACTTTTGTAGCCCAGGCTGGTCTCGAACTCACATCAATCCTCCTGCCTCAGCCTCCCGAGTGCTGGGATTACAGGCATGCACCACCACGCCCAGCATATGTGTGATCTATTTTGAGGGTCTTTCCATTTCATGTATGTGTGTCTACCTTGTCTTGTTAGCAGCTACCCCGTGGTATAAGCCACCACCATTTAACCAGCATTCTGTGAGTACACTGCAAGTCCTTTGCATTTTTATGCTAGTCCCTGTGAGTTCTACTCTTGGAGCACATGCCAAGTGTTTTTCCAGAGCTATGTTGGCCTGTATTGTAACTATTAATCATATTTAAATAAAAATTTAAATTCAACATTTTTGTTTATTAAAGTTAAAAATTCAGTTTTTTAGTTGCATGAGTGACATTTCAACTGCCTAGTAGAGCCGGTAAGATAGCTCAGTGGATTAAGCACCTGCTTAGGCAAGCACAGAGCCCTGGGGTTTGATCCCTGGCACCACCTGCTGTGCTGGCCCCAGCCCTGGGCATGCTGAGCCTGCCACTGAGTCTAGGCATGATGGCGCCATAACTGTAATCCCAGCTCTGGGGAGGCTGAAAACAGGATCACTAAGAGTCTAAGCTGGGTAGTGAGACCCTATACCAAATACATAAATGAAAATAAAAATAAAAAAATAAAAACTTGTAAGGCATTTCCCTACTGGGAACTCTACATCGCCATCTTCCTATTGTGGCTCCCTCCTGTCAGGAGACTTTTGCATGGGAGAAAGTAACTTTATTGTTACGTTGGGGATGTAAACCCAGATGTGAGGCGCAGGTCAGATTCCATGCGTCTGTTGGGACAACATGTGGCAAAGCAGGAGGTTAGATAAATTATGGAGGGCTTGAGAGCCAGAGCTGCAGTGAGGTCACACACACAATGGGTCAGATTAAAGTGAGCTTCAACAGGGCTCCCGCTTCAGCTGTGCTGAGGTAGGGCTGTTAGTGACTCGACTTCCCTGCACCAGTAGCCATGCTGGAGTCTCCTGTCTGAGGAGCTTCAGGTCTTCCCAGGTGACCAGGGATAGCTTAGTCCTGTGCAGGCTCTGGGAGGGGCAGGCTGCTGATGCCTGCCTGCTTGCATAGGTAACCCTTTTGGTCCCGCATTACCCAGGATTCCTCATAGGAGAGGGTGACATGCCTGGATGGGGCATTGGAGGTGCCCTGTGGCCTCTTTAGAGCAGGAGTTGGGGCTTCAGACTGGCCTAGGCCCCCCGGAGCAGGGAGAGCTAGCCTTCCAGTGCCATGCATCAGACCAGTGTCCGCCTCATATTTGGGTGAGTTTAAAGCATTGCCACTTGTGACAACTGTCTTTCTGGCTTCTCTCTAACCCTCCCCAAGACCTCGATTGTTGAATGCAGAAGGGCCTTGCCCAGCAGTTGGTCATTCGTGTTGGGGACCCATCTCAAGTTTCTTTATTGAACGGTTGGGAGAGACCCATATGCCCCTAAGAGACAAGATCATCAAAGATGTCTCTCTTCTTAGGGTCCCCTCCCTGTACCATAGTGTGAAATTTTCTTGACATAAAGGGTCACAAAACCTTGAACATAGGGAATTCACTCCACCTTTTATGTTTTAAGCAGAAGCAGTTTATCTTATAAATACCCTTGTAATATAAGCTGCCATCCATTCCTGTCACTGCCATTTCCTAGTTCATAGTGAATACAGACTATGCTGTAGTACTAGATACACAGTCCTGTTGAAAAAAACTTGACACAGTCCAACTTTTCCCACTCATCAAGACAATGCCCAGGTAGGTGCCCTTAGCTCGTCTTGGGCCCTTGGAGACCCCCAAGATGTGTAGGAAGGGGCCAGTGGGCCTGAGAAGCACCCCGGGAGACTCAGTGTTCCCTGGGCAGATGTTTCTGTCTGAGGTGGATGACACCAGCCTCTCACAGAGAATAGGAGAGAGACCTTGGAGGGTTTCATCCTGTACTGGGCCCTCTCGGCCAACCTGCAGCCCGTCACCTCAGCAGCCCATGGCCAAGGGGCTTAAGCAGTGTGGAGCCACCTGCAAAACTTACCTGTAGGAAAAACTGGTGCTTTTAACCTTTTTCAAGATAAAATCTCAAGGATAGTCCTATGGGTTAAGCCTTGGGGGATGCACTGTTCTGGTAGTGTGTCAAGCATATGTCTAAGTCACTGTATTTTCTTGGAAAGCACAAGGATGGGAACTAGACATGGTGGAATCCAAGTAGCTGTGCCTGATGACCCAGATGGCAGCTCTGAGAAATGCCATCTAGGGAAAACACATAGAGCTGGAGCTCACCCAGGAGGAACCTGGTGGGCACTGCCTTGGCAGGCTGCTGAGCTGCCAGCAACTAAGAGTGTGAAAGCTAAGGAAAGTATCACGGCAGAAACACGAGTCTGAGGGGCAAACTAAAGGCCAGTCGCTCATGACACCTGAGCTGTCAGGTCTGCATCTGGCTTAGTAACTGGTTCTCCACTCTTACTGACTTGCATCCATGGTGAATGACCAGAAATGGGAGCCAAGTCTCAGGCGGGCATACAGGACTCTCACCAGCTGAGTGAAAGAAAATCCCAGAGGCCTTACATTTCACATACCTCACGTGCTGGGAAACACAGGATGTGGTCCTTGGCGTGTTGCGACGTCTCCAGGTCCCCAGACAGAGAGAGACCAGAAGAACCCCTTCCAAGAGCTTTCCTGCTGTCCCAGCCCACTAAGCCCAACCCACTGTCTACCTATGCTCTTCTGGAGGTGGATTGTAGGTTCTTTCTTTCCTGAGCAAAGAATTAAGATGAGTGCAGTGATAACAAATTTTTATTGAAGGTAGGTGAAGAAACAGGTTCTGCAGAGTGAGTTTCAGCCATGGAGACGAAGGAAAGAAAGTGCATGCTACCGTGTGAGGACAGATACAGGGCCGTCTGATCAGTGCATCCGTGTTAGGTCTCATCTGTGGCATTCTGCAAAGCTTTTTTTTTCCTGTACTTTTTACTGCTTTATCTACCATGCTTCTACATTGTATGTTCTCAGTACATACTGTGAGCAAGCAGCAGCTTCTCTAGTAAGTGTTTCTGTATTTCTAGTTGGCACATATTTTTATTTCCAGTCAGGTCTGTACTTCTCTCTGTGCTTCTGAAGGTTTTTTTTCTTTTTTTTCCTGTACACCATAGTAGGAACTCAGGAGTTTGGATAAATCTATAACACCTCTTTAAAGTAAGTGTTGATTGTATTGAGTCTGGGTTTATAGGTGATTGTTTTCTGTAGTGTCATCTTACTGTGACAACTTGTGCGTTTATACCTACCTCTCTCCTACTTCTGTTTTACAGGCCATGGGCACAGCCACTCCCTTTTCAACGGTGCTCTGGACCCAGCTCACAGCCAGGAAGATCACTGCCTTGGTCAGGAAGTGAAGCACAGTGCTGCCCATAGTCACAGCCACGGCCATAGCCACTCTCATGGCCATGGCCATGGCCACAGCCACTTTCACTCTCATGGTGAGTGCAGCTGAATCACCTTTGAACAAGCTTCTGCTGATTACTGCTCTGCATTGAAAGGGCCTTCTGAACTGGTGGGACAGTTAAGTGTCCTGGGAACTGTTTGGGTGCTTAGATTGATTTCTAGCATACTATGAAAATGACCTGATTAGAGGGCAGTGGGTGTAGCTTTTTCCTTCATGATTATGTCATAATAAAATGCCACTGTCTTAACTGGGTGTCTGTGAATGGGGGATAAGACAATTTAGCAAAAGAAATGTTGTTTTTCTTAAAGTATGATGAGGGCTTTCGAAGGCTACCTCATCTTTTAAAAATCCTAAAGAGATTTTCAGTTTTTTACGTTTTTATTGTAGTGTTTTTAAGTAGACTTTTTTTTTTTTTTTTTTTTTCCCTCGGAACTGGGGATTGAACTCAGGACCTTGCACTTGCACTTGCACTTGCCAGGCAGGCACTTGTGCCCCAGAGCTATCTCCCTAGCCTCTTTTCTGGTGTTTTTGATGTTTGACACTTGACATTTACTTTCATGTTCCTTTTGTAAGTCTCCCGATGCTAACTTGTGTAACTTTTCATACTAAGTTGTAGATACTTACTAACTTAATATTTAAAATTATATTTTATGTTCATCCATGAATTGCAGAGGCTAGATTAATAGAAACTGTTTAGATGACCCAATTTCGTTAATCTTTAAATTGATTATATATACATTTTAGTCTTATCTGTATTTGCTATATAGATAAGAACCAAAAGCTTTTGATTTGAAAATCAAAAAGGTATCATGAAGATTAAAGTACTTTATTGAAACATAATCAGGGCCAGCGAGATGGCTCAGTGGTCTAAAGTGCTTGCTTACGAAAGCTTAGGCAATCACAGGACCGCAGTTCGATCCCTGGCACCACATGCTGTGCCAGCCCCACCCCCAGGGCAGGCTGAGCTAGCCATAATATATTAGAAGGAGAAGGAGAAAGAGAAGGAGACATAATTAAATACAAAACATAAACATTAATGAGTATAATTCTAGTACACTTGGAGCTAAGTATTTAAATTATTGTGGTTTTCTTCCTGCCCCCTTTATTTTTCTTTTAATTATTATTATTATTTATTTTATTTTTTTTTTCTTTTAATTATTTATTGTAATAATATTTGACATAAGATTAACCCTCTCAGCAAATATGTAAGTATGCAATACCGAATTCACGGTAAATATTGCTGTGCTACACATACTTCTGTGTCTCATGTAGAGAGGTAAACAGGTTATAACTGAAACTTAATCTTCTGCAAGGAGTAACTATCAATCTCTCCCAACCTGTAGCCCTTGTACCCACCATTTGATAGTCTGACTACTGTGAATTCCTCATAGAAGTAGTATTACTTAGCATTTGTCATTCTCTTACCTTCTTACTCAATCACTTAGTGTCCTCCAGGTTTCTCCTTGGTGTCCCAAATGACAAATTATTACAATAATTCAGCCTTCTTTTTTAAAGCTGAATAGTACTCTGTTGCATCAGATTTTTAATTCATTCATCAGATTCTTCTGTCTTGACTATAAGGAATAAATCCGTGGTGAGCATGGAAATAGAGATGCGTCTTTGAGATCTTGACTTTAATTCCCTTTGATATGTATGCATGCTGTGGTTGCTGGTCACGTGATCATTCTGCTTTTGAGCACCTTTTGCATGGACTTTCATAATGGCCTTGCCAGCTTACATCCCATTAGTACACAAGGATTCCCTGTTCCCATCATTGCTGATACTTCTTGTTTTACTGTCTTTTATTTTTATTTTTTTGCTAATAGCTATCTTAGCAAGTGTAAGATGATATATCACTGTAGTTTTAATTTGATTTTCCCCTTTAATGATGTTGAATACCTTTTCATATCTGTTAGCTCCTTGTACATACTCTTTGGAGAAGGGTCTACTTCAGGTCCTGGGGCTGTTTTTTAATCAGGTAATTTTTTGTCTTGAGTTGTAAGTGTTCTGTATGTATTTTGGAGCTTAACTATCAGATGTAGTTTGTAGATCTGTTCTGCCATTCCATAGGCTGCATTTTCTTTCTGCCTGTGTTGTGCAGATACTCTTTTTGTCTGATACAGTAACCCTATAGCCTGGTCTTGATGTCTGTGTCAGTCTAAAATTTGCGCTATCTTTAGTAACACACCTGCTTTTAATGTTTTACTTACATGCATCATCCCAACTTAATTTTGAAAAATACTGTGTTCTTCACACATTTATAAGATGATTTCTAAAGAGTGTGGTTGAATAGTTGTGGAGAATATAGTTCTAGGACATCGTTGAGGAAAATGTACACAATTCTCTTGAATATATTCAGGTGACTCTAACTTACTGATTGGAGACATCAATAGTCATTCAAGAACATAAAAACATGTGTGAATTTCACATCATATTGTTTCTTGTATTTTTTTTTTTTTTTTTGAATACACAGATATTTATTTAAGGTACACTATCTGCAAACCAGATAATTTTTGAACTGTGTTTCAGGGGTAAAGGAGTTCATAAAAATATTTTAAAGATAGTTGCATCCAGACTTCCAACTATGTCATTACTTCTTTGCCCATTCTTCTCTTTCTTTTCTTTCCTGAATAACCTCTTTGAGATATGGCTCGAGGTAGAATTTATCCTCCTCATACTTTGTCCATTGTTCTTTAGGCAAAATCTGATGCTTCATGTTCAGGTCCAGGGCTCTCTTAATGCGAAACATCCTGTCGTTATAAAGGTTTTCTGGAAGCCTTCTTATGGCTTCTTTTACATCTTCATCTTCATATATTGTATCATCTCGCACTAAGCCCAGCTTATTGAACCCTGCAGCATTGTAATACCACTTCTGAAGACCTTCCAGCCACTGGCTTGATGCTGCAACAGCCGGGCGGCCCGCCATCTTGACCGGGAGCGAAGCCATTTCTTGTATTTTGACTTCATTCTTTTCCAAAATTTTATGGTAACAAGCAATATGCTTATGTTGTCTTTAATTGACAACATCTGTTGTATTACTTCACAATACTTACCTGGCAGGGGAGATACCATGATCACGAAGGTGGTTTTCCCAGGGCGAGGCTTATCCATTGCACTCCGGATGTGCTGACCCCTGCGATTTCCCCAAATGTGGGAAACTCGACTGCATAATTTGTGGTAGTGGGGGACTGTGTTCGCGCTCTCCCCTGGGGGGAAAAAAGATAGTATTCATATAGAAGTTTATAAATTTTTTTTTTCTAAGAGCACATAGGTAGGTATGGAATATTGAACATAACATAGAGACATTCTTAGTTGAGCTTTAGAAAAGCATGTGAATTTTGTGAATCTAGAAAATGAATTCATTACATGTATTTATTAACTAGAATACCTTTCTTGCCCTGACTTAAAACTATGAGCAGTTTTTATTTAGTGGAGTCCATGATTACAGAATGTGTGATATAGTGGAATCATGACTAGAGTTGGTCTAAGTGTTTCAACTAATTGTGCATGGGATTAAGTATAGAAAACTGTTAAATAAGAAAAGAGGGCCCGGTGGGATGGCTCAGTGGTCTAAAGCACTGGCTTGGGAAAGCTTGGGTGGCTTCAGGGACTGCGGTTCGATCCCCGGCACCACATGCTGCGCCAGCCCTGCCCTCGGGGTGGGCTGAGCCAGCCATAAAAATGAGTGAATAAACAAATAAAGGTTCTGAAACAAGAAATAAATAAATAAAATAAAGAAATTC